>JAAAKQ030149798.1:0-12987 GCA_010016005.3 Zanna intricata
AAAACGCCAATAACATTCAGTTGGTGAGTTTAAACTAATACTGATTACGTCAATGAAACGTAAAAACAATTGTAATAGAATAATAACATACACGTTTATTAAAATTAAAATATTAATCAAATTCGTAAAATATTAGAAAAAGAGAACTGTTGAAGCATTAAAATATAAAACTTAAAACTATTTATATGAATCTGACGTCATCGGAACAAATTTTATTCATAAAAGTTGAGTTTTTTTGGAAGTGATTTCTTTCCATCATTTCTAAATAAATAATTTATTAATATCTGTTTATCATTTTCTTGAAACATCATGCATAGAATAAATCAAATAATTTACTATACTCGTATTTTCGAATGTAGAAATTTGACCATATTTGTTTTAAAATATATTTGTTATGTATGTACGCTCAAACTTGTATTATATCGGTAATCAATTATTCTCTATATTTTTGTTACAACCAACAGTTTTATAACCTACATAATTCCTGTTTATTTAGCAGTAAATGATCGGATCATACTGAAAACCCAACGTTTATATTACAAATTTAAAAAAAAATATGTCGCATATGTATGTATGGATATATCTCTCATATGAAATGAATATTATGCGCATTTCAAATGATTTCAGTTAAACTGAAATTTATAATTTAACAACAAAATAAATTTAAAAAAATCACAAAACATCATATAAATGTATTCTACATCGAATTAAAATTTAATTCGTTACAATAATTTTACCAGTCTTCGGTGCAATAACGATAAAAAGTTCACTTATTATAATACAACAAAGCGACTTTAGCACACTTTATACGACTACCGTAAATAACCACTTTATAGCACAATGTAACGGTACACATTACTTCTTGGTCGGGTTAAATAGTTCACTTTGTCAAGTAATACAATAATCCCCCAATTTAAACGGGATTATATTTCAGGAAAACAACGCGTTTCATGAACTTAATGAATACAAATTTTGTATTAGATTCTGATAACATGACATAGGTCTGTTTAACCTGTAATTGAAGACAGATACTATGCAAGATTATGAGAGATAGGTAAAAAGAAGAATAAAATTATTCCTAAATAAAAAGTACTAAGTAATAATATTTTATAGAACCTTTACATTTTTTTATGGAAAGCAAATACCACAACGATTTAAAATACAATTTTTATACGGGGTATTTACCCGTCTTTACAAAAAAGGGAATGGATTTAGAATTCTTCTATGTGTGAAGACTATATACGTTTGTGGTTTTATTTCAAGACGGCAGAACGAATCTTCATGAAAAATAAAACAAATTATTCATACCTTAATCCTGCAATTGAAACTGAATACATATTAATTAAAAATAATAATAACTCAAATAATTAGGAGTTCATAGCTATTCAAAAAAATTACTTTAAAAAAATCGCCATCAGAAATTAACTATTTTTTAACGTCTTCTTACAAGAAATAAAAGTCACGTCAATGAAGCAAGAAAATTTTAAATACATTTGACGTTTGGGTAATGGCGCTAAACTTGATGAAATATTGTCAGTAATTTAATGCCATTTTGTAATAGTGGAACAGCCGTCAAGTATACATCATATTTTTTGTTAGATCGTTTTTGAAACTGATGACTCCGCGACAACGTAAGAATGGTATTTCTCAATTGGTTCAATATTTCGCGTCACGGGGGGTACTGTCTGTTCATGCAATAATTATATTACAGGTTAGAAGGTTTAAGGAAACTGAATCCATATTAAATTTACAACATAAAAAAAAAAAAACAGAAAAAAGAGTCAGAACGAAAGAACATTTATAGAATTCGAACTGCCATAAAACATAGTCCAAAACATTCTGCTATTAAACACTCATTAGCACTGAATATCGGTGAGCAGTTAACCGCCGAATCTTACAAAAAGATTAAGCTTTTCACCACTATAAAATTCAAATTGTTCAGGGATTAAAAGATGCTGATTTTATTGCTCGCATGAATTTTTGACACGAAATGTTGCAGCGCTTGGATAGTGATGAAAACTTAATCAATGATACGTGTATGCCAGATGAAGTTAATTTTCACCTGAACGGTTACGTAAATAAGCAGAATAATCGATACTGGAGCGCTGAAACTCCCACTTTAGATACACGAGAACCTGTTGTGTAATCCGAACATACTGGTATAGCGAGCGCTTTCATATTCTGGCATTACTGGACAAATCTTTTCAAGACGATCATGGAAACCCAACAACAGTTACTGCAGCGTGTTACACAAGTATGACACGCTACACATTTTTAGACTAAAGTTAGTTCGATTTACACCAATTACGTGGTGCAAGCAAGACTGTTGTAAGTCATGTGTGTATTACTGCTTTAAGAAACTCTTTCCGAACCAAATCGTATCCAAACATAAGGGACATTGTTTGGGCGGCTAGATCACCTGATCTGTCCGCATCCAACTTTTTTCGTAGGGATTTGCTCAAGACCGAGGTATATTCAAGTGACAGCAAATGTTAGCAAAACTAAAATTAAAAACTGAAGAAGTTGCACGCATTACACCAGCCATATTACGGCAAGTTTAAATAATACATCTAAATAACTTAAAATTATTTAAATACGTTTAAATAACTTATTTAGACAAAAAGTCTAAATAATACAATTAGTTGAGACTACGGCGTACACCGTGACTTTCTTAAGGGAGTTTACACCTACCTACTAGTCACAAAAAAACACATTCTTTTCAGTTCTCAGCATATATAATAGCTGCAATATAATAAACGAACTATAAATACAACGATTAAATGTAAAGGAGAAGATTTTTGAAAGAATCAGAACATTATAATCAGACATTATTCACACACAATTAATTGTTGAAATCGTCAACTGATCTATAAATTCATATATATTTAAAAGAATGACGTAATAGGTGTTAATGATAAAAATAAATTCGCATGGAAATGTTAAATAATATGCGATATCAAATGTAAACATTTCATTTCCTTTATCCAGTGAAATGCAATTTTTTTTAAAAAAGAATACTTCAAGTTATTTCCATTTAAACGACAGCCTCGACTAAACCTATCATTTAGAACATGGACAATTTTCGATTACGTCAAAAAAGTTCATATATATAATGCTTCTCTGTCCAGAATATTTAAAAAAAGAAGAAGAAATAGCATGTCCTACTTAACAGAAAAATTTAAAAAAATTCAAGTCAAAATAAAAACTTATTTAAATACAGGCGTTTTCAATTTTCCCGTTTCCCTAACATACCTTATAAAGTTAAAAATATTTTCTTCGATAAATAACTCGAACTTCAAATCGATGGCTTTTATCATTTTCAACTTATGTTTTTTATCATTATCAATAAGAAATAACTTATGCGAAGATATGAAGCTGGTTAATGCCACGGTCAGCTGGTTAATGGTGGTTAATGCCACGATCCTTCATTAACCTTTACTTTGGTTTAATTGTAATTGCGAGCTATTTCAAAGTCTTTCAAACTAATTTATCATTAGTTATGATTTTTACGTTAACAGTTTTTACAGGTAAATTTCAGACTTAAAGAAATATCAGTATTGCATTTATACTAAAATTTAACCGATCTGAATGGTCATTAAAATATAGCTGACAGCAATAAAATAGAACAAATAAGCAAAAAATCACGGTATCACTCAGTAACCACAACCTTTGCAAATTTCGTAACCTTTTACAAGTTCAATAAATCAATATAACACTCGTTTTGATGAATAACTCAACGCTTACGTTAAAAGCTTGTGCATGGGAATACGGTAAGGAAATTTGTGGTGGAGTATTAAACAATACTACGCCTGACAGGATTCGAACCCGAAACCTGATGGAAAAAGGCCAAAAGGGTTATTATTTTCATTCAAATAAAGTTATAAAACAATGAAAACAATTTTCAATATTTATAATTGGGGAAAAAGGGAAGAAATTTAAGCTTTTTATCGATTACGAGAAAGTATAACAACATCGTTGTCATCCATTTCTTTAAATACTTAAAAATATCTAATATAATTATAATGAATAAAACAGTTAATAACATATTACAGATTTTTTTTCCTAACTTAACTTATATTTACATTACTGAACAACATATATAACAAGTAAAAACCACAAAAAAAAAAAAAAAAAAAAAAATGTTATTACGTGCAACTAATTACTTTAATTCGATTTGGCAACCGCATTAACAAAAACAGAAATTAATAGGACGCAATAAAGCCAAACAATTTATTGAATATTATTTGTTAAGATTATTAAAATTGAACAAGAAAAATTTCACGAACATTCTTAAATAAAAAAAAAGAAGAAAATTATTGTACAGCTTCTTTAACAGATTTAAATGATAATACTAACGTTAGTAATAACTTATTTATTACATAGTTAAAATACAAAAAAACCTAATTTCATATACGTATATAAATGAACGTTCTCCTGATCTAATTACAAGACCTCATAAAGCTATGCAATATAGGAAGAAATAATTTAAAACTAAGTTTCTTTTTTAAAGACATTATTGACCAATAATATTTTAAATATCTTATTATTGACCAACAGAAGCCGTTTTCATGTTTACGTTTGCAAAGTATGTTAAAATACCACTTAATCTATAGGTTAAAAAATGAGAATCCATAGATATCCTCATTAAACATTTGACTGCAGCGCTAAAATAATAACTGTTCCTCTCCAATAGCATATTCAGTTATACACTTATTTTTATTATTTTTCACAAACAAAAAAAAAATCATACTTTTTTTCCGGTACAGGCGCAGAAAGGAAAGTTACTACGATTTCTTTAAATTATACTTCCTTTAAAAAGACAATAATATTTTTGCACGGGTGCAGATACAGCTTTATCCATCATTGTATTATAATAAAGAATGGCAGCTTATACGGAATAAAAATTTTTCTGACAAAAGAAAACAATCATTAAAAGATTATTTTATTTTAACAAAAGAAAAAAACAATTTTTTCCGGAAAAATAGTTCTCAAAATATCAAATAATAAAATATTTTAACTAATATAAAATTAATTCAATAAATCTTCTAAATAAAACTTATAACGAGAGGATTTCGTAAAAAAGTCTTCTTTAATATTCTTTTGAATCGTTTTCATCAATGCAAAGTTTTTTATTATGTAGGGTTCTTCTTTTGTAAAATCTAAGTACAATGTAGTCTGAATAATCTTTCTACTAACGTTTGATGCGAGACTTCCCTTTATTCTTTTTATAGTGTAACTATAAACATCTATATTTATTTTAGAGATTATAAATTTTACAATACATAACCTGCAGTAAGGCATTACCACAATAAAAAATTTATTTACTGATAGTAATTCATTCTTCCATATAAATCAACTAGATTTAAAATACGTCTACTAGGTATCTAGGGGTGACCGGGGTATATTACTTAACATAAAACAAATTAGTCGATTTAAAACAAACCACATAATGAAAGGTTTAGAGTTTAGTTATTGAGGAATAATCTTAAAAATTAATCGCTTAAGAAAAAGTAAAATTAATGAAATAACGATTTTTCTTACAGCACGTAATCAGCGTAAAGTCATTCAAATGATGAATTTAACGGTAGCCGACTTAATTTTTTTTTACTTTTGATAGTGGTAAAATATTTTTTAGTTAATTATTTGGTTAAATTATTTGAAATAATTTTCAAAGATTTACACCCCGTGTCAGTTGTTAAAAATGAAGCGTTTAAAAGAATTCGAGCCGCGATACACCCCTTGAAAGCAGGAAAAAATTAATTCTATAATGCCAAACATTTATAAAAACGCAATACCAATGGTTAAAACATATTTCACAAAAATTAGTTATTTCTTTATAACAAATTCATAACAACGGACGTTTAGGCATCAAGTAATATGGTTTCTTTTCTGACCGTAACTAGTCATTTTAATTTTTTGAATTAGAACGGAATGAGTTAATGTCCTTAATTTTATGCACAAAACAATCGCATGAAAATCATACAAGCCAGTATTCGGCCGAAAAATTAAAAAAGGTTACCCACAAATTGAATTTTAGTATTAAATTGTGGCAATAATTTTGGAGGGGGCGGTAATACGTCTCCCTAACATTCCGTATGTAGCTAGAATGCTTAATCTAGTAGCAAATGATGCGATTTCACAATGCGATGGGCTACCAGATTTAATTAAAATTTTATAAATATTATATCGCATTTCAAGCATAGTAGTTGCAGTTGATAAATGAAGACTAGTACAGTAACAAATGGGGAAAAACGAACCACAATTAAAAGCTGACATTGTTACAAGGTAGAATTCATCCTAGTGATGTTTGACAGGTTAATAGAACAAGGTAATAGGTTTGAAGGAATCCCTGTCAGCTGCACTTGCAGCATTGCCAAAAAGTCCACAATCTATACCAAATGTTCGAAGATACATTTTAACCAAATGTGTAAATTTACTTAAATGATTTGAGCTTATGACAATAGAAACATCTGCCGAATATTATCCTACCCTATCAAAAATTATTCACCTTGTTAGAGGAACTATGCATACCAGTTAATCAGAAAATATGACTTCTTCCATATTAAAAAATCTGATGTGGACAACACATGACTTCCTTGTTCGCCTATTAAATTTACACATTAAAAAAAAAAAAAAAAAGTAAAAAATTTTATTAACAAATATATACTGTTATTATTGAATTATTATTTATCATAATTTTTTCTTTTACAGTGAGAGGTTAATAATTATTACGAAATCAATATATTTAAATTAAATAAAAAACATTAAAAAAAACAGAAATGGCGATGAAGTCCGATTCGAATCGATGTGTGCTCTTGCAAGATTCAAATATTTCATTAATTACAATTTTATTTGGCTACAACCCTGCAACCAATGAAAATGAGTACCACTTATGATATATAGATGAAAGGCTCTCAATGAGGGCCTATTACTATAGTTAAGGAGAAGTTCAATATCCAATTTTTTTTTTTTATTTTGGGCTCTTTGACAATTTTGGTTTGGCCGATTGCAATTAAAAGGGGAGGCGCACAACTAAATGTTAAAACAATCCTAAATCAAAAATTTCGACATTCTACGACTAATCGTTTTTGAGTTATGCGATATAGGTGCATACGTACAGCCGTCACGCCAAAACCAGTCAAAATGGATTCAGGGATGGCAAATTGGATATTTCCGTTGAAATCTGAGAACAGAAATTTTTCGCGTTTATAATACTTCCTGGTACGCAGGACAAGATTAGTTTCTGGGATTAGCGCTTGGGAAACTTGGGAAAATATATAATTATCGCAACCACAGCGCTTCTCGATCCACCATTTCAAAAAAGCTGCTTTTGGGAATCGCAGCAACTTAAAAAATGCAGTAGATTCGTTGGACAAATGAATTTTCTTTGTTATTAAACCCAGACAAAGAACAGCAGCAGTCAGCAACTGAAGAACTAGATGGTAAAAAACCAAATAAATAGTAAAAGACATCAGATTTATAGATTTACAGTAAAGTTCAAGAAATTTCAAAAAGTATGAACTTTTCTAACCACTCTTTAATCAAATAAAATGTAATAATTTTTAAATCTATAATCAAATAATTTTTAATCTAATTGCCAGAGGCAATATTTTGAGCAAACGTATGAGGACAGACTCGTGAGTTGTACAACATTTTTAATGAAACAAAGCGACGTTCCCAGAGTTGTAATATTAGCTATAAAATATTTACACACTCCTGATATCTTTATACCATCCGAAAGAGTTTTCTTTAAAGCAAGTCAACGCTGAAAACAACAAATTTTTTTGAATAAATATGTATAGAAATAGACAACTGCAGAAACATCAATTTTCAAGGTAATTTATCTAATAACCAAATTTTTTACATTACTTCTTATGTTTTTCATGTTATTTCTCGTAATTTTTTATTAGCAGTTTGCGTACTACTCTTTTACGTAATATTTATTTGATTTAAGTATGGCACCGTGCTTTTTCAGTTAATTGTAAAAGATGAGTTGTGAATTACAAAATTTAAATACAGAGTAATTACTTTTTAATTAAGTAGAGCTTCATTAAAAGACTTATTAAAAGAATTCTTATTAACAGTTGTGTTTAATAAACACTTGTACTAACTTTAAAAATGAAAAAGGAGACCTAACAATAATCAAGAAAATCTTGTACAACTTGCTAAATATTTTGAGAACCTGCTAAATTGCTCCGACCCTAAAGAAACCTTTGACTTCCAAAAAAATAATCGAAACTACTAAAGTTCCCTAAAACCAACCACAGAGGAAATAAAAGAAATAATAGAATTATTTAAAAGTAATAAAACATGTGGAGAAGACAGTATAGTTACAGAAATGCTGGAAAAAATTTGACAAACAAAAGTAATTCCAGAAGACTGGAAAAACGCTTAAATTCATCCCCTCCAGATAAAAGGAAATAAAACATACATCAAAAAGTACAGAGGAATTTTACTGTTGTCAACACCATACAAAATTTTGGCCAAAACATTAAATATAATACTATCGACAATAGAAAAAGAAATTGGAGGATATAAAGATGGATTTACACATGGAAGAAGTTGTACAGAGCAAATATTTACTAAATCTGAAACAAATTTTACAATACCAAAAAATTAAAAAACCTAAAATTAGTTATAATTTTTATAGATTTTAAGCAAACCTCCAAACTCCATCAACAGGGAATTTGTACTTGAAATCCATCAAGTATTTAAAATAGATCCCACGACAGTAAACATTATAAAAAAAACATTAAAAAACACAAAATCATTCGAAATTATAACTGAAGTAGGACACTACTGTCTCCAGTCCTCCTTAATTGTGACCTTGAAAAAATTATAAGAGAATGGGAGAAAAACTTAAAAATTTAAACACACACAAAAAGATAAAAATGGCACTAAAATTAAATTTATAAATACAAACATTCTGCCCTCTGCAGATGATATTACCATTTTAGCAAGAGATATAAATGAAGCTAAAATCAAAATCAAAAACTAAACAAATGTAGAAGCAAAATTGATCTTCAAATTTCTTATGAAAAAAATAATTGGTTTTTCAATGACAGAGAGAACAGAACTCAACCGCTTAATATTTCTGACAACAAAGAAAAATGTAAAGTTCAACAATTTAAATATTTGGGAAAAATCATAACACCAAATATAATCTAAAAAATGGGACAAAGAATAGAGTACAAAAAATGGAAACTGCCTATCATCTCAAGAAGAACATTTACAATAAAAAAGGCCTTTCATATAACCCCAAATTGAGGCACTATAAAACTGTAGTGCTACCAGAAGCACTGTATGGGGCAGAATGTCTCCAGTTTTTTCAAAACAAGAAATAGCAAAAGCAGAAAAAAGAATTTTAAGAAAAATTTATGCATCAAAATATGAAAATGGAATTCACAAACTGAAAATGTAAAAAAGAAATTTACACATATACAGAAAAAATTGGAGACCTAATCCTAAAAAGAAGATTACACTTTTATGGATATTTATGCAAATGAACAAACATAGATTGACAAACCAAATATTTAATTTCTATGTAAACAGAATCACAAACATTAACCAGTTTGAAGAAATAGAAATAAATTTAAAAACATTAAACAATACTTCATCTTTGTAAAGACAGATAAATTTAGAAATGTGATTCGAGAATCTAAGTTTCCAAAGGAAAGAAAAGAAAGGGTATAAACCTTAATAGATAGACAGAAGAAAGGCAACAACAGAGCAAAAGAATGAAAATCTTTTAGAAAAAGAAAACTATGCAAACATGATCCATAGAGGTTGGAACAAAGAGAAAGAAGTAAGTTACAGTTAAAATGGAAAAAGTCACTATCGAAAAAATGTCAAACTAAGTAAGTAAATAAATAGGTAAGTAACAAATGTAAACTCTAAATATATAATATTTTTATAAAAAATGAGAAATTGTTATTTGAATTACAGTTTTATTTAAATCAGACACCTGTCTTTAGAATATTTTCAAATACAAACATACTGCAGAATTTAAGTACTGGTACAGGTATGTAACTCATATTTTGAAATTAGGTACAATGATGATATGATCTTATGGTGGCAGTTTGAAGATACTTCTTTTTAAAAAAATCATACTTGCTTACACAGTATTGGTCGTAGCTGGTGTATTAAGTTAAAAAAGTGGAGGTGAAGATGATTTTGAGTGGTGGAGAGGAGGAGACAGCACAGTGGGCTACTGTTAGATACATTTCCATACCAAATATATCTACTTTCTATAAAATGAAAGAAATGTTCTAACTTTCTATAGCTGTTAATGTTTTCAATTAATGACTAATTTGTAATGCAATGCTAAAACAGTTTATTTCATCAAATTTTTTATGTGATTGTGACTAATATGGTAAGAGTATCAGTTGTAGGCAACGACTAATTTTCAAAATCAGTTGACTAATATTTGTGAGTTGTTAAATTAGTTCACTAATTTTAATAATCTAATCTGATTTCTAAATATTAATCTGGCTTTTATATACTAATCTGATTAATTTTAGTCAAACTACTTTTGTAACTAATAATAGATTAGTGAAGCTGTAGAATACTGAAGCACCAAAAAAGTTGTCTGCAATAAGTAGTAATTGGAGTGAACATCTGATAATTTGATGCGTATACCAAATAAATTGAATTATTTTTTTTATAAACATACATTTTGGATGTTTAAGGGAGTATATCCATGTATCATACAATGTTAAAAAAATTAAAATTAATTAACTAAATGTATGCAAATGACAGAAGAGTTCGACCTGCACAATTTCTAGTCTGCCTACAGGGATTTGTAACTATATTTAGTAAAACAACAAAGAAACATTAAAAATAAATATTAAATAAAACTAGGATAAAGAAACAATAAAATTTTAATATATTTTTTTAAATGAAATATAATTATTAGTTACATTTTTAAAGCTTAAAATTGGACTAAATACCTTTCCCCTCTGCAGATAAAGGAGCTAACTTACACCACACAACTGCTGAATGAGAAAATATAATATCTACGTAACATTATATTATCTTATATCTTAATATGATATTACCTATCGATAATTAAAATGTTATAACAAAATTAGCCTCATTTAAACCCTCAAAAAACCAAAAAAAAAAACAAACAGTTTTCTAATGTATAAATTTATTTATTATACCATTTACTTATTACAACCAATACACATATCAATTATGTATCATGAATGTACACTATTTATCTTCAAAGCATTTTTTGTATGCTAAGATTAAGGCCATTTTACTTCTCTATCTTTCCTCAAGTAATATACACACACACACACATATATATATATATATATACACACACACACACACACACAAGTGTAAAAGCTATTATTTCCAGCAGTTTAACATCTAATAACACAGACTGCATTTCTAAAATGAATTAGCAAATTAAAATAATCTTTAAAAAAAAAAATTTAAATCCTCTTGATACAAACAAGATAAATGAATCTGCTAAAACCAGAAAGTATTTTTAACAGAGGATGAAAATGTACTCTTTCCTTTCATGGATTTATAAGACATAGCATCTTAAAGCCTGACATTCCATTAGCAGTACTACTATTCTCCAAAGAAGTTTAAAGAAGAAATTAAATTGATGAAAAATGGAAAAATTGATAGACTCTCATATAAAATAAAATTAAATAAATATAACCTTTTCCTTTATTATAAAATCAAGAGTTCTTTTAATTCTTTTTAAAGATTTCTACTTTTTGCATCTCAAATTAAGAAGCACACAATTATCTCTTGAATAAGGATATGAACTCATAATCCTTAATTTTTCTGACTCCACAAGCTATAAATTTAAACACAGATTGAAAACCGCTTTTACTTTTAATATAACTTTTGTCAATTGTTATTCCTTTTAACTTTATATTTTTGTTCTTTTTAAAAATGGGGAAAGGTATATAAACAACACAAAAAAAAAACACTCATAAGGGACACCAATTTGGGAAACCCATTTTTTAATAAAATTTATGGAAAGAATTACCTATAAAGCCTGTTAGTGAGCCTGAGTTAGATTTTCTAGAGTGCAGTAATATCAATATTACTATATTTTTACACTATGGTTCTAAGTAATTTTCAAGAATTCTTGCAAAAAAACATATTCTGAATTAATTACTGACATTGTAGTATATGTGCATATATGGACATTCAAATATATTACACTAAAAAAAAATTGATAATAAGCAAAGATGTAAAAAAATGAAAAATATTGTTAAATTGTCATTGTAATTTTTTCTTTAAAAAGATTTTCCAGTTAAATTTTCAATGTAAAACTTTTCAATGTAACTAGCAGAGAAATTAAATAAGTTCACTAACTAAAAAGATGAGCTGAATGTGATAAAAAAACACAGGATGAATTGAGAACCTCCTGCACATATTTTGAAGTTGTTGAAAATTTTCAACTGACAAAAAAAAAAATAAAAATAATTAGTGCATAATAACTACATAAGTGGTCAATAATATCAGAGTGCAAGCATAGTAAGTTTAGAATGTTAGTGTAAGAAACTTCAGCAGGTATTTTTACAAAATAAGTGAATATTTATTACAAAGGGAGTGCAAATTTAAAGAAATCCCAGAATAACTTCTCATACAAAAAACTTTCATTAATAACTAACAGCTCAGCCTTCTTAAGATTTATTATAATTCTGTCCAGTTAAAAACCTAATCGAAGATCAAGATTAAAATAAAACCACATCAGAACTTATTCACCCATTCTGAAGTTGAGATGTCAAAATGTCCTAAAATAAAAAAATATGGCTAGTTACTGGAGATAGAATAATAATAATAAAAAAAAAAAAAAACGTATTAACTAAGAAACATTCAGATAAAATCCTCAAAAACCAACCCCTTTTGTTCATCAGAATTTAAAAAGAATAATAAATTTATATATCAAAATAATAAATAAGAGAAAATACAGAAATCTCTATTAGCACACTTTTTTCAATGAACATAAGAGGT
>JAAAKQ030149809.1:0-11770 GCA_010016005.3 Zanna intricata
GATTATTCCAGGGTGCCTTAATATGTGGCCTATAAGTCTGTCTCTTCTTTTAACTATATTTTTCCAAATGCTTCTTTATTCATAAATTTGTTGCAACACCTGTTTATTTGTCAATTTATCCACCCATCTGATTTTTAACATTCTCCTATAACACCACATTTCAAAAGCTTCTAGTATTTCTTCTCAGATACTCCGATCATCCTAGTTTTACTTCCATATAAAGCTATGCACCAAACATATACTTTCAAAAATATTTTCCTGATGTTTAAATTAATTTTTGATGTAAGCAAATTATATTTCTTACTGAAAGCTGGTTTCATCTGTCCTATACTACATTTTATATTCATCCATTTTTAGTAATTCTTAACTTCCCAAATAAAAAAATTCTTCAATCTCCATAATCTTTTCTCTTGCTATTTTTATATTCAGTGGTTCATGTACATTATTTCTACTAAATTTCATTACTTTCATTTTGTTCTTGTTTATTTACATGCGGTAGTATTTGCATAGACTTGATTCATTCCATTCATTGTTTCTTTTAAATCTTTTTTACTTTTAGCTAGAAATACTATATCATCAGTAAACTGTAGCATCTTTATTTTTTCACCTTGTACTGTTACTCTGGATCTGAATTGTTCTTTATGATCATTAACTGCTAGTTGTGTGTAAGGATTGAAATGTAACAAGGATAAGGAAATCCTTGTTGGACTCCCTTTTTTATTACAGCTTCTTTCTTATGTTCTTCAATTATTACAGTTGCAGTTTGGTTCTTGCAAACGTTAGCAAATGTTTTTTTCAGCAATTTATTCCAGTCTACATTATCAAATGCCTTTTCTAAGTCTATAAATGCCAAGTATGTTGGTTTGATTTTCTTTAATCTTCCTTCTACTATTAATCTTAGCAGAAAAATTGCTTCCTTTGTTCCTATACTTTTCCTGAAACCAAATTGGTCTTCTCCTAAGACTTCTTCCACTCTCCTCTCAATTCTTCTGTACAGGATTCCACTTCAGATTTTTGATGCGCGATTAGTTAAGCTAATTGTTCTGTACTCTTCATATTTATCTGGTGCAGCTTTCTTTGATATCATGACAGTAACACTCCTTTTGAAGTTTGACAATCTTTTTTGAAAAGTATTACACCTAGTTTGCATAATCTATCTATTGCTTCCTCACCTGAACTGTACAGTAATTCTGCTGGTATTCCATCTATCTCAGAAGCCTTTCTGTCATTCAGATCTTTTAATGCTCTCTTAAATTCAGATCTCAGTATTTCCCTTTTTATCCTCTTCATCCTCTATAACACCAGTTTCTAATTTATTTTCTCTGTATAACTCTTCTATATATTCCATCCACCTATCGACTTTTTCTTTCATATTATAAATTGGTACACCATCTTTGTTTAATATATTATTAGATTTTAATTATTACCACAAAATTCTCCTTAAATTTCCTGTATGCTCCATCTATTTTACCTATGATCATTTTTCTTTCCACTTCTGAACACTATTTTTTAATCCACTGTTCTGTTGCTAATTTGCTTTTCCTGTTTATTGTATTTCTTAATTGTTGATAGTTCCTTTTACCTTCTTCATCATTAGCATTCTTTTACTTTCTATGTTCATCCCTCAGTTGCAATATATCCTCTGATATCCAAGCATTCCTGAAGCTTTCCACCTGGCTTTTTTCATTGCATATATACTTCTGTTATGATTTTTAAACTGGGTGTTGGCAATTACTAAATTATACTTTGCAAAAATCAATAAGTTGGTCCCCTCTTTCATTCTTTTTGCCCAGCTAGTATTCACCTACAATATATCCTTCCTTGCCTTTTCCAATGTATGCATTCTAATCTCCAATTATTATTGAATTTTCATCCCCTTTTATGTGTTTAATTGCTTCATTAGTTTCTTTGTATTCACACTCTACCTCATCATCATTATGGGCACTTGTAGGCATATAAGTGTTAACAATCATCAGCTTAGGGCTTGGTTTTATCCTTATTATAATGATTCTATCACCATGCATTTTGAAATACTCTGCTCTCTTCCCTATCTTCTTTTACATTACAAAACCTACTCCTGCTTCCCCTTTATTTGAAGCCGAGTGAATTATTCTAAAATCACCTGACCAAAAGCCATTTTCCTCTTCCCGCCGAACCTCGCTAATAACTATTACATCTGCATTTAACCTATTCATTTCCCTCTGTAAGTTTTTTAACCTACCAACCTTTTTTAAACTTCTAACATTCCATGCTCCGACTCGTAGAATGTTATTTTTTAATTTTCTGGTGACCCCTTCCTTACTAGTCCCCACCTGGAGATCCAAACAAGGAACTAGTTACCTCCAGCATGTTTTACCAAGGAAGGCACCTTCATCTTTGTTACATGAAAATTCAGAGAGCTGCATTTTCTTGGAAAAAAACAGTTGTAGTTTTTCATTACTTTCATCTGCGCAGTACTCAGTAGATTAAGTGATGTTGATATGACCGTTTAAGTCCTCTTGACCTTCACCCTTAACAATTGCTAAAGAGCTGCTGCCCTCTTTCAGGATTCATTCCTTAGTCTGGCTGTCAACAGATACCTCTCTGATATGGTTGCACCTTCGGACCAGTACACTGTATCTCTGAGCACTCAAGCCCCCACTCAAGTTTTTGTAATAAAAATATGTAAGTATATATATATATATATTATTAATCATATTTTTAAAATTATTTTGTTTTACATTTAACGACCCAGTGCAATTCAATCATTTTTTTGAAATAAGGTATGAATATACATTTAATTAAATAACACTGATAGATAAAAAATTTTTTAAAAATGTTTCTCCAAGTGTGATACCAGTTCTCGAATTGCTTTTTGCTTACATTACAGAACTGTAAATATAATTTTTCTATCACCCGTAATTTTATAAAAAATTATGCTTAAAAAAATTAAGGGAAAATATATCGATAAAATCTATAAAATACATGTGTGTTATAAATATATACATATATATATTAAATTATTAATTATGTCTATATAATTATTATGTATTATGTCTTTAAATATATATATTAAGATATATGTGTAGCATATCTGAGGTTGTAATAAAAAAATCAAATGAAAATGTCAATTTTGTGTGTAAAAATTTGGGCAAAATCTAACTGTATTTTAAATTTTATACAAAGTATTTTCAGATTACCTTTTTATTCATAAAACATATTTCTAAAGTGTTCCATCATGTTTTGGTACTCTGAATAATTTATTTTTATTACTATTTAGTAAGTTAATCGTAAAATTTTATTTATTTATTTATTTTTCTTTTTTTACAGATAATTAACATATCATATTCTTATTATAATGTAATGTCAAGTTTTAAAAAATCATCAAAATAAAAATAATTAATAAGTTTATTATTAGAAAGAGTCTTCTGTTAGTATTGTAGGATTAAGAATTTAAATTAATTACTCTGTTTGACTTCATGAAAAAAATTGAGTTGTTCATTGATATGTTGACTAGAATGTTTTTTTTTTGTTTATTATCAACATATTATATTTTAAGGCAGTGATTATAAAAAAGTTATTTAAAAATTAGTAAAAGATGGAAACATTTTTGACTTTTAGAAGAGTGACTTACAGTTAAAAACTCAACTCTTTTCATTATTTTCTTTAAAAGTACTTTATTTAACAATTTAGCAATGTTCATTCTGTAATTTATTATTAAAAATATTTCACTGTATTATTATATTTATCTGCAATTAAATAATAAAATTTATAGTAATTTATAATGCGATCCGATTTAATATAGCCTTTTTAATAATACTATTCACAAAAATGATTTACTTTGTGTGTTTATGCTGTTAAAATATTATCCATTGAAACTACAAACCATCCGGATATTAATTAGGTTTTTATTATAATATTTTTATGAGTAATTGATTTTGAGGAAAAAATTCTGTCGTCTCATTATATTGATATATACTCTGTATACAAAAGGTATTAAAAAAAATAATTATTCTAAAATAAAATTTAATTATCCAAAAGAGTACAGTTAATTAAATTCTAAAACATCAAATAATAAAAAAAAAGACAAAAAAAAATTAATTGAACTGTAAATCACTTATTGTAAATAAGTAAAACTGCTAAATCTTTTTCTAGATTATAATTACAATTAAATAAATGAATCGTCCATTTATAAATATTTTAAATTTTAATTATCAAAATAGAATCCTCAAGTACAGAACAAAAGAAAACATTCTTACCTTTATTTATTTAAAAATGTCATAGTGTTTTCAGGCCTAAGCCCATCATCAGTGACACATGTTTTAAAATTAATATATATACACATCAAATAAGGATAAAATAAAAATCCAAACAAATACTTGTAATATTTCACTTTTTTTTATATATGGTTTTTATTACAATACTACTGTCATAATACTTACTATTACAATACTTCCTTGTACGAGTACGAAGTACCTATACTGGAATGAAAATGGGATATCACAATTTGATATTACAAGAGTCGTAAATCCAAAATTTCAACATCCTACGGCTAATCATTTTTGAGTTATGTGAAATACATACATATGTACAGTTGTCACGCCAAAACTAGTAAAAATGGATTAAAATTGGCTACTGCCTGACATTATTTAGAGATTGATCACAAAGTTAGTTTATTGGAAACTAATGTTTTGAAAAATTATCATAGTAAAAAAGGATATAATTATTAAATGATGTAGAAATTCATTATTGAATGAATATCAATATCTAATAGTCTTTACTAATCTATTCATAAAGTGGTTATTCTCTTTAAATTTTGGTGCCTACCAAAATTAGGGAAGGAAATATTCCTCTGAGGAGAATGTTTCTATGATCGATTTATGGTTCATTCTATCTTTTTTAAAATAAATTTTTATCTTACCATATCTTTTATGAATATTCAAAATTATAATACATAGACATGGTATAAAATTTCTTACAAATAGCAAAACAAAAAGAAGAAATATTTCACCAACATTTGTTAAAAAAAAAAAATCAGTCTAATTCAAAATATATAAACCTCTTTATAGAAATAAATACAGATGTTTTTGATATTGTAGGAAATGACACTACAGCTTATAATTTTTACAATTTATTTTTTGACGACACAGTAATTCAATTTTTAGTCCCTGAAATGTACCTGTTTTCTGCTCAACAGAATGCAATGGGGTTATGTAGTTGTTTATGAAGACGTGGTCTGATACTGAGCTGAGCGAAATGAAGCATTTTATTGCTACAACTGTATACATGGGAATATTACAAATGTCCATTTATACCCATTACTGGAAGAGAGATAAATTTTTACCCAATTATGTCGCACGCACTACTGTTTCCAAAAGTTTATTAACTATGTTTAATTGTTGCGACAAACCAAACTGCTAACATAAGAGATAGGTTGTATAAAATTCAACTTCTTGTTGAGCTCATTGTAGAGAGAATTCAGAGATGGTATGTTCTTGAAAATGATGTATGCATTGATAAATCAGTAGTTCCGTACCTAGATAGACTTGTTTTTCATCAGTTCATAAAGAACAAATGACATAGCTATGGCATTAAAATACTTAAATTACATGCTAAAGATTTCTACTCCTTGCAATACAAGGTATGATCAGCTAAAGAAAAGAATCAGGTGGATTATATTTAGTAAATAAAACATTTTAAAATAGTTTTTGTTATGAAGCACTTACCTTTACTAAAAATAAAAAAAAATTAAAAGTGTAACAATAAAAAGTATAAAAATTTTTGGTTTATTAGTAAATTTTAACAATTAAAATTTTATGCCAAATTAGATGTATATCAACAACTTATTTACTCCTAATTTGGCATCAGGAGTAAAAATATTATCTTAGAAGTAAAATTTTGTTTGCTTTATGAAATAGCATTTAACAGTTTTTTGATGTTTGGTTTATTTTTATTTTTTTGATTAGATGTTTATTATACTCTTTTCACATTTTTTAAGATTATTTTTTTGGTTTAATATAAGGGGATATGCAAACAAAACATACCATCATATATGAAAGAAAACACTATTAACAATAAATGGAAGCACAGTAAACCTTTTTGCCGGCCTCCGTGGCCAAGTGGTAGCGTCTCGGCCTTTCATCCGGAGGTCCCAGGTTCGAATCCCGCTCAGGCATGGCATTTTTCACACATGCTACAATTCATTCATCTCATCCTCTGAAGATATACCTTAACGGTGGTTCCAGAGGTTAAACAAAAAAAAAACAATAATCCTTCGTGTTAATAAAATTTATATGTAGAAAAATGATGTAAAAACATTATTTATTTTGGTACTGCATATTCAATTTGTACTTAATTTTATTTTGGTTTTTTTTTAAACATCTTAGAGTGTTGATCTGAGATTTAGTGTCTATAAATGTACTTGGATTGCAAAACCATTGTCGTTTAAAAAGTGTTTAACAATAATAACAACTTGTGCAGAGTTGTTAGAGATCTATTAATCCATTTGTAATTTATATTATGAACCGTTCAAACTTTGCAAAGGTAATATTAAATTTATTATTCTGGTTATAACACATTTACATCAAAAACCTTACCAAAATATCCTTATTTGTGCTTGACTCGTCCAGTGCTCGCTAACCCTAGAAAACATTTATTCCAGACATCCTATCATCATAGAAATCTATAACGCAATCGCCTAGTTGAACAATCGCAACACACCGATGAGTTTCATTAGATCTCTAGCCACATGGGAATTCCAGGAAATAAACATTTGGATTCTGGAGCTAAGGACGCATGTAGTCAACCATCTTTACTACACATGTTCATACATGCGACTTCATTAATCATGAAAAACTCGCTCTTCATGCAAAATGGCAAAATGACGGATGGCCACAGTCGATAATAAATTTCTGCATTTAAAAAAAACTGTGTTGTAATGGGACCCTAGTTCAGACATATTCGTAGGGAGGAAGTGGTTCTTTGCTGATTGCGGATAGGACATACGGATGCGGATAGATCCACTCTTTAAATACCTGATGTCAGGAGAGAATGCACCACTCTGCGCAGATGCGACTGCCGTTTAATTGTACGCCACATGTTGTTGGATTGTGTGGGTTATGCGGTATTACGTTGCAAATTTAAATTACCTGGTAACTTTTGCCGCATCCTAGGCAATGATAAGCAGGTGGTGGATCAGGTACTCGTATTCCTATGCAACATAATTTTCATGTTGTTGTAGTTTATTTTTGTTACCTATGAAGAGGCCCTTTACACTCCTCACGGATTTTGTTGAAATTTTTATATTTTAAATAAGTTTTTTTATTTTACATCCAACATTGTGACTGTGTTAATAGCTGTAAGATTTCTATGATATTAGTTTTAAGTTTTATGATATTTAATCTGTGTTATTAGTTTAGGTTTTAGGTAATAATTTATTACTACTATTATTAAGTTTTTAGTGAAATTAGTTTTTTTCTAAGTGTTTATTTTATTAAATTAAGTTCAATCTAGTTTTAGTTTGTTTTAAAATTTGTGTATTACAAATTTTTTATTTGAAAAAAAAATAAAGAAATGACCTGAAGATGAAGTAGAAAAATTGAACTTTATAAAGTGTGTTTACAAATTGGTTTAAGGTCACACAACTGAGCAAGTAAATATAATTAAATTCAAAGATAGTTAAAAATAACATATATGGACAAAAATCTTCTTCCACCTAATGACAAATTGTGTTTTGCACAGCCCAACCACCAAACTCTTCTATCAATGACATCTTTCTCATATAAAACATTTCTGTTAATAAAATTCTCAACTACAAGAATTATGTTCTTCCAGGTATAAAATAAAAGGATTGCTGTCCTTTTGGCGGCAATTAACAAATTCTTTAGCAACACCTGTAGAGTCAGGACTTTATAGTTTACTTTCTTACTCTGAATCTAAAATAATTATTGTTTCTATAAAATAAATTTTTTTGTTTAATATTTTTATAGCATTTAATATTACGAGACTGTGCACTTAATACAGATGAGTGAAAAATTAAACTTAAATGTAATAAAATTTGAATTATTTTTCCAATAAAAACATCTTTAGCCTTTTATAATAATATTTCTCCTATCACAAGTACCATATAGATGCTAATACTAACAGAATTCACTAAAAATGACTTTGAAATTTACTTAAAAAATGGTATAGTTCTAGATTAAATGTGTTACATCTGAATGACAAAGCTCAAATGTGATGATTACTGTTGATGATTCCTGTTTACAATCTCTTCTTAAGGCCTTGGAAAAGATTTTTGAGCTAAATATTTCCTGTTCAAAATCTCAGATAATAATAAAAAAAAAAAAAAAGTTGGGCTTACTGAAGATCATCTTTGAAACCTCATATTTCAGTCCATCTCAGCCAGGATTCCACCGATGCGAATGCCACAAGTGACACTCACATCAGTATACTACTATTTAATATACTCAAAACAAAACACATCTTACTGAGTCTTAAGTAAGACTCAATGGATTTAACTAAACAAAGGAACTGAACTACCTATTCATAGAATGTAAAAGTGAGTTCAACACACAACACGAAACATAAACATGTTACATGGAACTATAACATCACAATAACATCGAATCAAACAAAATAAGAAAAAAACATAATTTATAAAACAAAACATGAACAAAAAAATAACACAAGAGAAATCCAAGCAGGGCTGTAAATCCCCTCAGTAATAATTTCTTTTGCTAAGTTCAAAATAAAACTAAAGGTCCTTTTGGCCTGGCTCCTCCAGTATAACACGAAGATCCAGTGCTGATCTTATCAGGTCAGCTTGATGTTGGCTTGATCTTATGTAGAATTCAACAGCTTGAATTTCTGCAGTCTATCTCTAAAAGCACCGTGGCCAGATAGAAATTGCATCACATATTTATTAGGGTGTACCCAAAAGGCATCCCTCAGACCAACAACCATTTAGAAAGAGACCATGCGTGTAATACCTACCCTCTGTCTCATCTCAGGCCATCTGACCTGCTTTGTAGCAGGCCAGATGCCCTCATACTTTATCCGAAGTCAACTCACTGAACTTCATAGCAACATACTGCTGCTTCTCAAACAGAATCAAGTCTATCGGTTTCATGTCTGCAATGACCAAGATTGCCTCCCATTAAATAGTACAATAACTGCCCATTACTGTTTACAATATTAGGCACTGAACCCTTAGTAATATGTCCCTACAGCTTTTATGTTAGCCTATCTGCCCTAACAGGAATCGTATATAGCATAATAGACTTACACACGCCTTTATACAGGATGCTCATGGTCTTAAAATTAAGACCCCAATCAGAACTTTCTGCGATGTATTAAAAGTGCATCTTAAATTGTAGTTTCTCATCAAGAAACACTGTGAGGTACTTTTGAATTAATAACAACCAAGTGGAGAAGATTCTATAAATGCTAAACTACTAAAAATGGGAGGACCAAAGATTATTGATAAGCTACGTAAATTGTTCCTGACATTTAAGAAACAAGAAGATACTACGGGAATGGGAAATGCCATTTTTTACAAAAATGAGTTGCAAAAACAATGCTACCAAAGAACCTTTCTACTATGAGTAGTTTATATATTATCTAAAATATTATTGTCTGATAGATAAAATATTATTGATTGGGGCGCGAGTAGTAGCGTCTTGTCCTTCATCTGGAGGTCCCGGGTTTGAATCCCGGTCAGGCATGGCATTTTTCGCACACATTATGATTCATTCATCTCATCCGCTGAAGATATACTTAACTGTGGTTCCGGAGGTAAACAAAAGAAAGAAGAAAAAAAAATTATTGAATAAAGTTAAAACTACCTTAGATAAAACAAGGTGGTGAGTATGAGGGTGGATTTAGATAACAAAGGGCTTTAATTTAAAATCCATAATCAGGCACCAAAATATATTATCCTTTATTGATTTTAAGAAGGCATATGATTCATTACTACATAAATGTGTAAAAAGATTTTGGAATACAACAAAACTGAAAAACTTAAAGTAATAATCACAAGCACATTTTCAAAAGTTAAATTTATGGGTATAGTTTGGAACCTTTAAAAATCAAAACCAGACTTGGACAAGAAAGTCACAAATACTCTTAATTATTTTGTCTCTAAAAAAATAATCAGAATATGGAACATAGAACTAGAAAATTAGGATTTTTTATTTCAGATGATTAATACTCTTAGCAAGGAAAAATTGTAAAATAAATTGATTAAAGCTTTCGAAAATGACTTTGCAGTCCTTTTAGAAGATTTGGAATAGTCAAGAGCACAATCAATAATTTTAAATACTATAGTTAACAAGATTAAAAATGCCAGTCGTTTCAGATATCTAGGAGAACTTATACAGATAAATGGATTAGAAATATCAGGTAACACAACATAAGTTTCAAAGCTAGAAAAAACTGTAAAATAATAAAAAATGCTATTTGAAAATAATAATTATAATATAGGAATAAAACCAGAGATTTTATATAAGTGTAAAGTACTTAAACATGGAAAATATAGAAATGAGAAAAGTAAAAGAGAAAAATATTAGGAGGTTCTGGGAAGAATAAAAGTTCATGTTAACTTCAAAGGAACTATGCAGTACATATGAAATTATAGAAAAAAAATCATAGTCGTAATAAAAAAGGATGGTTGATGTTCTTTGGTCACCTTGTCAGAAATCAGGATAATTAATCAAACCCACTGGTTGGTTTTAGGGGTGATATTGTCATCGCAAATCAGCTAATTTTGAAATTGAGAGTTCTAAAGTTCAAATCCTAGTAAAGGAAGTTACTTTTATATGGATTTAAATACTAGATTGGAGATACTGGTGTTCTTTGGTGGTTGGGTTTCAATTAACCACAAATCTCACAAACGGTCGACCTGTACAAGACTATACTTCATTTACATTCATACATTTAATCCTTATTCATTCTCTGAAGTAAAGTAACAAACATCCAGGCTAAATAGAAAATAGTCAAATGTCAGATATTTTCCAAAGTATTTTTTTTATCGAGTTCAAAGTTTCTATTCATGACATTCTGTCATTAATCTTTTATTTTTGTATTTGGGCAGAATAAAAAATTTTAATTTTGAGCTTTGTCTGCCAAATTTCAGGTTGTCCAGATAGTGAAACTATTTGATTTTATTGGGAGACTTATTTTTGTTGAGTAGTTTAAGAAAAATGTGACAAAAATAGGATTTCTTGAAAAATGATTGAATTCTGATGAAGGCAACTTTTAATGTTAATGGTTATATAAACAAGCAAAACGATCATTGGGCTCTGGAAAATCCCTGCATTTTATTATAGAGTTACAGAGTGGAAAACTGAATGGTTTCTAGAATAATCAAATACATATTTTTTTTGTGAACATAATGACCTGTGATCATTACCATAGGTTGAAAATGGTAAACCAACATGATTCAGTCGTATTTTTTGAACAGTTATCTAGTGAAATGATGTCATATGGTTTCAGCAGTTTGGAGTTACAGTTCATAGTGCAAGATTGTAGGTACTGTTTTGTATTGAGAAACTCTATCACATCCTGAAACAATAATACAGTCTGTCTAATAACATAACTAGATCTTTCCGATCTAGATCTTAGTTCTTTCTTGATATAAAAATTGAAAAACAAGGTTGTAAGAGCTTGTAGGGATATAACTAAGGAAACTTTATTTAAAGTAAGATGTGAATTTCAACAAAGATTTTATTATTGTTTACAGGGAAATGGGAATCATTTTAAACAAGTGGTTTAAAAATTGACACTTTTATTCAGT
>JAAAKQ030149820.1:0-54041 GCA_010016005.3 Zanna intricata
TTGAACCTTAGAACTCTCGACTTCGAAATCAGCTGATTTGCGATGTCGCATTAACCACTAGACCAACCCGGTGGGTTATAAGCATACTGTACTGTACTGTATTTTAAAAAAAAATCACTACACATACAACACTATAATATGTAAATCCAAGACTGATACACGTAACTAAAGAACATTGTAGGCATATGTTTCATTATTTAAGGACTTCTATCTAGAAAACCTATTAACCTAAAAGGTACTAGATTTAAATTTATGTTTACATAATTACAGTTCATTTTACTTTCTAATGCGAATTGATAAACTTGTCACAAAGTAATTAACTTTGCAACCTGTGCTTCTTTTTGATCATAATATCATTTCGTGCATTTCATCAGCATCGCCACGACTACTTTGCAGCTCATTTTACTCACTGAATTATTCTTTGTTTTCGGCACCTTCCTTTAAATTTTTTTTGTTTTTAATATGATAATAATTTCTTCATCATTTAATATTTCACAGCCTAATATTTCCCAGGATTGCTGTCGCAAATTTCTTTCCATTTAAAATCTTTAACTGCATTTTTTCTTCAGTATCTGGTTAGGTGATCAGCCATATTATGTAGTGCATCCTTTATGGTGTACTGTTTCCAAAAATTTTATATCTGTAATTCATTTTTGCAGAAAATAAAATTTTACATTAATAATTTTTTATAACGTCACTTCATACTTATTATGATCCCTTGGTCCATAGGCTGGAATAAACAGCTTGTGTTTTCTGTAAGATATACGACAGTTATATTGCCAACTAGTACTTCCATTTTGTCGACCAGATGGCAAGGAGCACTTATCCATGACAAGTAATGCCTTTTCTGATTAATTATGTTCTCTTAAGATGGCACTGGAGTTTAGGCACAAAACAGTTGTAAAAGTACTGGCTAAAACTTCTTGTGTCATTCAAGTACTCTGTTGCAAAAAATATTTCACCAGTAAGTCTTGATTTATATGTTTAAAAACACTCTGGTTTTTCACTTGCCAATAACAGCTAGAGAAAGTCAGTGACAACTGCTTGTGTTAGAACATATAAGAATAGAGCTGCGCTCTTTCCTTACTTTGTATCCAGCCGCAGAGCTCTTGGAAGAAGATGCTAAGGTTTTTTTAGGCGCCTTCCAGGACTATCCCGTTTCATTGCAGTTATACACCTGCACATTGACTTAAATTAAGACTTTTAATTATTGAACTAAATTTATCACAGTAGTCAGATACAACCTGACTGTCAGCACTTAATTTTTCACCCTCAATTGCAAGCTGACAAATTCCATGCCTTGCTTTAAATCTATTTAGCCAACCCTGGCTGGCTTTAAAATGTGGATCGCCATTTAATTATTTATTCATTTGAAGGATTACCTCTTTAATTAATAAGCCACTTAAAGGTTGGCCTTGACTATGACGCTGTGGAAACCAAATGTACACTGCCTCGTCAAGTTCAGCATTTTCTGCTGTTTTCATTCTCTTTTTGGTTGTTACATTACCATTGGTAACTTCCATTTTACTCCTAAATTCTTATATTTTATTAGCATTTTTTAAAATACTGTTTACTGATGTACAAGGGATTCCAAACTAGTATGATGTTTAACAGCACTTTCACTTTTACATAGGCATTAAAGAATCTCAGATTTTTTGTCAGTTCTAAACTTTTCCATGTTTACTAGACATTTTTGCTCCACAAGTACAGTTTACAGTAATAGTACAACACTAGTACGAACAACTGACTCAAACGTTGTAAAGTTCACTACTGTAATGATTTACAGAAACAGAAAGGAAATGATGTAATACAGTATTTTTGATAAATACTGTACTGCATAAGAAATATTTAAACACTGATTAGATAATAATGGCCAAATGAAAATGTTTAGCTGAATGAAAGATATGTAAAGTAATTTTATCAGTTCTTTTCTCTTGTGATTACTGTAATTTATACATAACGTACATCAGGCTCATATAAAAATATCAGGCCACAATTTAGTGAATTTTTATGCTGTAGGCCAAAAACAGATAGAGTACTTAATGTAGTGATTAAAAATATTATTTTTGTACCTTGTATTAGTAATTAAAAATATGAGTTGCTCTGATGTATTGGTATTGTACCTCTAAAATAAAAATCACAAATTTTCCAGAGAAGTGACAGATTATTAAATGAGACAAATTGTTGGGGTCCTACTGTATTTACTAATGGCCTATTGTACCTACTTTCGAAGTGTTTATCAAACATGGGTGATATAATTAACCAAATTTTAATTTAGAATAATGTTACTGATAATTTTCAGTTAGGGAAAATCATTTTCAGTAATAAGAGATTTGATAACAAAAAAAATTTTGAAATCTTAGTTTTTCTCAAAAAATCTTCATTTATTCATCAATATTGATTTTGTCATCTTTTGTTTTTATCTCTTCAACATTGGCATAACATCATCCTTTGTAGTTCTTTTCAGTTTGGAGAATAGGAAGAAGCCATAGGGGGGCCTTGTTCAGCAAATACAGAGGCTGAGGCATCATAGCAGTGTTGTATTTGGCCAAAAAGTCACTAACAAGTGTGAGCAGGTGCATTATCATGATGCAATTGCCATGAATTCTTTCGTCACAAATCAACTACTTAAATAGCTTAGAACTTCCAGATAATACTCTTTATTGACCGTACGACTTGGTGGCAAAAAATCATGATACACTAAGCCATTTAAATTGAACTCTGTGATCAGAACCTTCACATTTGACAGTTGAACTAGACAAGGGTTTTTCGGTCTTGGCTCTTCATGAAGCTTTCATTGGGCCATAATTTCATTATCATACCTGTACACCCATGTTTCCTCACCAGTTATGACTCATTTTAGTATTTCTGGATTGTTGTTCCACTTTGTTCAGCAACTCTTGAGAAATGTTCATTTGGCACTGCAGTTGATTGAAATTCAACAATTTTGGTGAACAGATTTTGCTGCCAAACTTTTCATGTCCAAAACATCCGAAAAAGTTGCTTGGCATGAGCCAAATGATATGCTGACATCATCCTTTGCAAGCAACCTTTGATAGTGATTTAGCGATTATCCATAACCGTTCTCTTCACTTTTTTGACATCACTGGATGTTTATTTTGGGATAACCAGTGTATTCATCATATTTAATGTCTTCATGACCATGACTCTCTTGGAAACGTTTGTACAACTTCTATGTTTTATTCATAAAAGAATATCACCAAAAGCAACAATTAGTATTTCCAGTGCGGTGCTGCACTTTATTGCATTCTTAATGCAAATTTTTTGTTCTATTTTTTCCAGTAGTTAAAAATCACTTACCATACCAAAACACATGTAACCTTATTGACAGCCAACAATAAACAAAGCATCCAGTATTACTATTAATGTAAATATGCATTAAGGACAAGTGTACCGATACAAAAAAAAAACCAATTTAAAACAATTTAACTAAAATAGTCTGGAAAATTTAAAAATTCCACATATTTTTTATCAAACCTTGTACAATAATTTAAATAAAAATTTTTAATAAATTAATTCCTCTCAGCTATATACTTGAATTATATATGATTAAAAATTTATTTCATAAATGTTTGTTTATTTTGTAAGATGCAATTCATCATTGTTGAATTGCCATGAATTCTTTCGTTACAAATCAACCACTCAAATAGCTTAGAACTTCCAGATAATACTCTTTATTGACCGTACGACTTGGTGGCAAAAAATCATGATACACTAAGCCATTTAAATCAAACTCTGTGATCAGAACCTTCACATTTGACAGTTGAACTTGACAAGGGATTAAATACTTAAATTTTACAAACTATAAATTATCTAACTGCTGTTTCTGAAACTTGTACACTTTACTTATGTTGAAAGTTTTTTTAATCACAATGATCTATTTATTTACTCCAGAAACAACATGATGAACAAATATAGTTTCTTGATATCAGATGAATTCTTTAGTATTTAAAAATTCCAACCAAGCCAAGCAAGACAGAAATTCTAACTCAGAACACGGAAAAAGAATTTATTATATAAAATAATAATTTTTCAGTTCACCAATATAATATTTTTACAACAGATACTTTTCACAAAATAGTAATTTATTGTTCATCTAAAAATTTAAATTATTTTGGAGGGTTTACAACATTTAATTGTACTTAATGTATTATTTCAAATCAATTAGAAATAATAATAGTGATAAGTAGTACATAACTACTATATAATAATAATAATAACTAATAATACTATATAATAATAATAGTAATAAATCTTACAACATGAATTTTTTTGTAATTTAACAAAGAAAATTAACAAAAAATAAATAAATTTATAAAATGTTATAATAAAGTTAAATAACATGTTTTTAGATATCTTCTGATATTAAAGTAATTTACCTCTTTGTTTAAAATTTTTGTACTGTTTTTCTGTCATGTTTTTGTTTGATGTTTTGTTTTTATTGAGAGCAGATTTCTTAAACTTTTCTTCATATTCAGTTGACATTAAATAATTTTTTCAAAATTAAATTCTATACAAATTTTGTTGCAAATTTTATATTTAACAAAGTTATTTTATGTCAAACCTAGAAAAAAATTACATTTTACAACACCTTTTTTTTTTGTTTCACAATAATTTTTCTAGAAATTACTCTACATGTATGTTTAGATTATTACATTAGTTTTATAGTTATGACATCCTGTTTTATTCAATTTTTCAGGCCAAAAACCATATGAAACCATAAAATGTACCACATATTTTAAGTTACAAGAATTTCAGGATGGCAAAAATGAGGATGAAATTTTTTACTAGTTGAAGTTGAAAAAAATTGTTCAGCTTCATAATTATGTAATTTTTTTCTTTATTTTCAATTTTTGAACGTTTCCTGATTCTTTCCAGTTCTTATGATAAATTGTTTATTAAATTTATATTTAACAATTTGTTGTATAATCATTTTTGTAAGTATGACTATGAAAATAAATATAATAAAAATAAATCAATTACTTTACATGTTTATATCCAGAATTCTAAATATCTTACTAAATAAAATATACCTCAAAAAAAAGTGGAGAATTACGTTTTAATAAGTTAAAATAATCTTAAATGTGCAAAAATTTTCCCACTGTAAAACTTACTTTTCAACAACACTAGAAAAAAAAATTGATATAATTGTTAGAACTAGGTTAAAACTACCAAGTTTTAAACTTCAAATTATCAAATATATTTAATTATAAAAGTAATCTCAAGATAATTTTCATTTTGATAATGATCAGCATGCTTTTTTGATTGATCAAAAGACTCAATTTTTTTTAACTTCTTCTGAAACTAATTCTTAGCTTGGAGATTATAAAAAAAAATATATATATATATAATAATTAAATAATAACTGTTGCCCATACACTTAATTTTATTTGGTTTTAATTGTGAGTTTTTTACTTTAAGATATATTTCATATATTAATATAAAGGTGCACTAAATTAAATTCCATAGTTATTTTATTTATTATTTTGGAAAAATTTTAATAGAATACTGAAAATTATCAGCTGCAGTATTAGCAAAAAAAAATTAAGTTATAAAATTAAATTAAATAACTGAAAAAGAGATTGGGACATCCTCAAATGAAAAACCATCACCCTCAAATTTTTCTGTTATTGTAAACCAAATTATTAAGATTCATACTCTTTGGCAAAGGTACAGTGAACCAAGTATAGTTAAAGTAATGTACCATTTGTTTTAAAAGAACCTATTATAATTCAGAAGCTGTCAGAGTTATGAATGGATAATCATTTATTTAAATTCTTTATCGTGGAGTATCAGCTAAGCCAAAAGTCAATAACAATAAGACTGCTCAAAAGTTTTCATTATAAGATAAATTGAATTTAGAGAGTATCGTGTCCTACAAAACTGTATATGTGTATATATTGTGAGAGAAAAGATCTTATAGATATATTAGAAAGTAGTGAGAAAAAAGTACTAGTATTGTAAAATTTGAGAAGAGGAAAGAGCTCTATCTATATAAAAAAAAGAGGATTAAGTATATTTAAAAATGCATGTGTGCATAAGTGGAATTCGTTTGACTTTGACAATTCTTGCTAAAGGTTATAAAATATATCCTGGTTATTCATTCATTTTTTAAATTTAGTGAAATAATACATCTCTGGTGGGCACACTTAGAAATGCTGCTAGTGGACTGCAGAGTATAAAAATCTTTAGCTGCTATTGCTCTAAATTGTCTAAAAAATGCTACTGATTTTAAAAAATATATATATGGTATATGTTTTTCCAATATACATTGAATATCTATTTTCTTCTCAATTTATGTTTGTATTTATATAGAAGGAATAAGTTTCAATTATTTAAGCTTATTACAGAAAATGCTACTGGTTAAAGATCATAAAAGATTAGACAAATATAGATGTACTTACTATACTCAAGGAAGTATAATACAAGAAATTGTTAGGTTGAAGCCAATTCTCAGTAATGGAGAAAGCATGTCAAGAAGGCTTCATATTTTTTTATTTTGTTTATCCAAACTGTGTAAGGTTTCATGAGCCACAGGATAAACAAATAATTGATAGTTGGTTGTACATGAATTTTTTCCTCATTCGTGAATTTATTTATTTTTATTATAAAATTTTTTTTTTTATTCATTAGTTACGTATGAGATAAGATATATATTTTATATTGTACTGTGAAGTCTCTCTTTTTGATAGAGAAATATTTCAGTGCTCTCTTATATCTGTTGATGATAAATTTTTCATTTAGTGGCTTATCAAGAATAATAATTTGATAACAGTGTATTCCCACTTACCGGCAATATTTTATGATGTCCTAGCACTTTCAGAGTAATTACTCCATTTTCAGGGACTACCCAAAGCACGAACTTGCAAATGTGTATATATCATACACGTAAGATTAAAATTAAAATGAAATCAAAATTGTTATTTTCATAACATGAAAATGGTCGTCGTTAATTAAAATGAGTTATACATTAAGTAAAATAAAACATCATGTTAGTAGTTCATTTATGACTGTTATGAAATCTGAAATAAAGTATTACCAACCTATCAATTAATAAAACATTATCAAATTTGATCTGTTCGTTCATCAGAAAAACGAGGAGTGTTTAGTCTTAGTTGGGAAAACTGCCACCTCAAATATATTGGGATGACAAATTGCTCATTTTCAATCAGAATTAAAGAGCATATTAGATGTATAAATAAATATAATAAAGAACAATCTAATTTCACTAAATATGTTATAGAAAATTGACATAATTATAACCCAAAAGAATTTTTTAAAATATTGAAACACATTAACAATTATCATAAAACTAACATATTGGAGAAGTTATGTATATATATTTGAATGATAATTGGCTTTCTGTATACATCTATATTGATTATATTATTAATAACATTTTTTCAACAGAACAGGATGTCATAATACACCTTAACTCTTTCATCCTTGGAATCAAAAAATAGCAACTTTCAACTCATTAATATACTGAGCAATAAAATACTATTAAAAAAAAACAATGAAATAACATTAAACATATTGCCCTAAATAATGGATATATTAATAACTTAATAAATAAATTATACACCAAAATAAAATATACATAAAGAATAAAATAAAGCTAATAAATGAATACGCCAAGGTTGAATATAACGTAAATTATAATAAATTTAATAAAATGTTTATAGCATATGAATTAAAAACACAATATACAACAAACAGCAAAATAATAAAGTACGTAAATGACAAGAATCCTTCTATAAAATATAACAACAAACACAATTTAGAAAAACGAGGAGTGTATATAGCCTTAGTTGCGAAAGACTGCAACCTCAAATATATTGGGATGACAAGTCACTCATTTTCATTCAGAATTAAAGAGCATATTAGATGCATAAATAAATATAATAAAGAACAATTTTTTTTTCTCTTCTGTTTAGCCTCCAGAACTACCATAAGGTATTACTTCAGAGGGTGATATGTATGAATGTGAATGAAGTGCAGTCTTGTACAGTCTCAGGTTGACCGCTCCTGAGAAGTGTGGTTAATTGAATAAAGAACAATCTAATTTTACTAAACACGTTATAGAAAATAGACATAATTATAACCCAAAGAATTTTTTTAAATATCAAAACACACCAACAGTTATTATAAAACTAATATATTGGAAAAGTTACACATATATTTGAATAATGGTAAGTTAATAAACTAACAAATAAAATTTGATAATGATATTTTATTAAAATAAATTATACAATAATTATTAATTGATAGGTTGGTAATACTGTACTTCAGATTTAATAACAATCATAAGCAACCTTCTGACATGATGTTTTATTTTACTTAATAGCTTATTTTAATTAATGACGACCGATTGTTATGAAAATAACAATTTTGATTCCATTTTAATTTTAATCTTGCATGTATGATATATACACATTTGCAAGTTCATAGTTTTGGATAGTCCCTGAAGATGGAGTAATTGCTCTGAAAGTGCTAGGACATCGTAAAGTATTGTTGGTAAGTGGGAATACATTGTTTATAAAAGTATAATTATACCGACAGTGCCACATTGAGAAAATTAAATCTAAATAATAATAATTGGAAAGTAAATAGTGTAGGTAACTTGATAAAAGTTGATTATGTTATTACAAAAAAATTAAAAATATGTGAATTGTAAACTATTTAAAATATTAATAATATCAACTTAAATATGGTTATACAATGAAATCCCTCTTAAGCAAAACTTTTACCAGCACTAAAACCACTGTACATTAAAGGTTCTGTTATTTAACAAGGGTTCTAAACTTCAGTACAGTAGAAAATAGTTGTGATGTCTAGTAAAAGTTTTTAAGAAAAATATTAATTAAATGATAAATAAAATTTAACAACATATCATAAAAACAAATCTAATTACATCAGTTTACATCTAAAATTGTTTACATTGATTGAATAATGTAAATTTGATTAATATGACAATTTTTTTTTCACTTTATATTTTGGCAGTAGTGATTTAATATCAACAAAAAGAAACAATTCATTGGTTGTTTTTGATTTTGTCATTTTCATTATGATAATGAAAATTCCAAAATGATTTGTAAGAAAAAAATAAAATCATAAAAAATTAGGGTAATGAAATAATTAACAAAGTTAAATAACTGTTTTAAGATAAGTTTCAACCATATTGTGATAAAAAAAAAAAAAATTATCTTTAAAGTTTGATTCCTCTATTAAAAACAATATTTTGGAGATGTATGTCATTAGGGGTTTGTTATTTATATTAAATTGGGTCATTTTATGCAGAAAATATGAAGAAAAAAAAATTGCTGGCAAAAGCATGGCGTTCAGAAAGCTAGCATTGAATAAGAGGAGTTGCCTTAAGAGGGATTCTATTGTTGGTAATTTTTCTGTTGGGTTTTTTAAAATATATGTTGGGAAAGAAAAAAAATAACATAATTCAGAGAACATTGGTGGCTGCTGTAATCAAATAAACATTTTTCCAAATTGCCATAACTGTGTGTATGGTCAGACACCATAAAATTATATGATGCTCTGTTGTAATTTGTACTGTAATCTCTTACTTGGCCAAATATTATTTATTAAATTTTTTTAACTGGTAAGCAAATAATTATTTTTGAGAAAAGAAGCTTCTTTTTTCATTTCTATATTTTTTTCCTATCTTAATTTGTTAAGTAAAAATTAATAATCTTGATTCTCATATGAATAAATGTTACACCTCATCTCCTTTGTAGGTTATCTGTTATTATGTTGTTATTTATGATTTATTGTTATTGTTAAAAAGTATTATTAAATAAAAGAAAATCATATTCTAGAATTTAATTTATTTAAGTATTTATTAATATTTTATTACAGTAGTTAGTTGCTTTAAATCCATAAAGAGAAAAATGTTTATTTTAGAACATAAGCTAAATTTGCATTCAATAGTTTTGCTGTTATTTCATTATAACTAATGAAAGAAATTTACTCTAATGTTTCAGAAATAAAATAACTCGCTAATTTAATACTGAGTAGAAAAGTATTCTATCAGTAGTTTAGTTTGTATAAGGGCTTAATTTTATGAACTGGGCTTTTAAAATTAGATATGTTTAATGTTAATTTTTTTTCTATAGATATAATTAAATTTTCTTTTTTATAATAGATTATAGCTTGTTAGCTTACAACAAATAGAAATATTTCTTTATAATCAATGTTTGACTTCTTTTTCAGATTAACTGCAACATCGTATGGTATGCAATCGACACCTCATCATCACCAGAATGATTCACTGCCTGTCCCTTCTGTCGGCTCGCCGCCTTCTGTTGCCCCATCTCCTTTACCGAATCCGCATTCTGTACCTCAACCTGCATCTGTTCCACCTCCAGATCCTGTTATGCCTACCTTATCTCCGCAACCTCCTCCGCCTCATCATCACCACCCTCCTAATCGTAGTCCTTTAGAAGATAAAATCATTTGTACACCATCTGACTTCCATCAACCAAAATCTGTGTCTTCTGTATCAAATCAGGTAAATAGACATGTTTATTAAATACAATTAATAATTTGTTGAATTTTAATCGTATAGTCATCAATAAAAAAGCTGGAAATTTTGTTTGCTTATATTATAATCATGTTGTTTAATTTTTTTTCTCTTGTATTTACATTATATTTTTAGTTAATACTTAAAAACTATTATTACTATATATTGGTTTTTTTTTAGTCCAGTATCTGGTAGGTTAAATTTCCAGCTAATAAAGTGAAATATACCTTTTATAAATACAAAAACGTACAATAACAAGAAAAAAAAATGTTTTTTTTTTTTATTCTCTTATCTGCTCAGTATGTAGAATCTTCAATTGTGTTTAAAGGTCTATGTTATGTCTTATGTTCCATAAATGATGTTCTCTGAAATAATATTGGAGAAGCTCATCAAGTTTATTCACATTGGCAACTCTTCAAAATATTTATGAAATGTATTAGAACTTTGATTCTTTAATTAGCCATTTCTTGAAAATAATGTGTATATAGATTACTTGCTTGTCTAATAAATTGGTGAGTAATGGTAAAGATAAGTGATTAAAATACCCCACCATTGATCATTTGTTGCTAAACCTTTTCTTCTTAGTTGAATAAAGGTTTTACATATTTTTCTTTCATTTACAAAGTAGAATGTTCAGTTATTAAAGTCATTACTAATCTGAATATACAGTATTACTTCTTCTTTATTATTCCTAAAATTATCCATACTGTTATTTTTTTTTGTTTTATAGTGGATTGCTTTTAAATCATTTGTTTTTTATACATTACATTGTATATTTGTATAAATTTATCTAGTGTTCTCACTGTACTCATCAGGCCTTGTATTGTATTTATGTATTCTATTTTTTTAGGTGTTCTCGCCATACCCATCGGCCCTAAGCGTAGAAGCCAGTAAACCAGTTGATAGTGTAGGTGGCCCAGGGAGTGTGGCACCACCTTCTTCATCAGGTGGTCCTCCTGCTCCTCCACCACCACCTCATGAACCACCACTACCAACATTGAAAAGGCCTGTGCTCAGCTCGAGGGATTATGAAACTGCTTTGTTAGAAGAGGACCAACCTTCCGAACTTCTTTATGATTATTCCACTCTAAATGCCTGGTAAATTTTATTATACTTTTATTACCATCAATTTGTAAATATATGTGTGTGTGTGTGTATGTAGTTATATATAATATTTTTTCAGCCACTTTGCTAAGTACAGAATCAAAGAAACATTCTTACCTTTACTTTTTTCTGCCCAGCGTTTTTGTGCCTAAGCCTATCTGCAGTAATATGTTTAAAAAATCTTTTTTTACATTTAAGTATTTGAACTTTTTACACTGTTTATTTTTGTAAAAAATTTTTTACTGATTGAAATATAAAAAAGTTAAAATCTATTGAACAAATATTGGTTCAGTCAAAAGAAATTTAAAAAAAAACATTAAAAACATCTTTGACTGACTCTCTTATTTGAGGACAAACTTCTTTAATTTTTCCTTCACTTACATTTGGAAATTTCTGTCTGATGTACAAAAATCAGGGACTATCCTTCTTCATTGCTTTTACAGAATTTTTCATTAGTTGTAGTTAATCACCATTAATATGGTGAAGGAGTAAAAATATTATATTTGGGTTCAACTAAGGGCTCATGAATAATATTTTTCCCATTTGAAGTTGTTTGGTTTCTTACATTCTTTGTTAACATAATTTTTATCCTAGCTTTGTAGCTTGGCTCTCCCATTCTCAAAGAAAACACATGTACTTAGTGTCACCTAACTCCATGCTTTACAAAATAGCTAGCTATAACTTTCAAATCTGCTCATATTTTTTTTTATACTTTATTTTTTGTCTTTGATGTGATGTCTTTCATCACATCATATGTCTGTTTCAAATTAATACCTTAACCATTTAGTATTGAAAGATGTTTATTATCGTTGTGTAGTAGAACCGCTTTTAAACTATACTTGGACAGATCTCTGAAAAGGTGCCAGTCCTCAGGTTTATGAACTTGTCCTAAGTGCAACATAAGCTCATCAATATTTGTGCAATAAACCAAATTATTTTCATCAATAAAGTATTGAGAAAGTTCTTTTTGTCAGTTTTGAAAGCCCAAAATTTTTGTATTTTTTTTTTTAAAGTAAACTCCAACCTTGCAGTCTTGATCTTAATAGTTCTGCTTGATTTTTGGTAAATTTAACTCTCTAACCAAGTCATTTAATTCACCTTGTGATATAAGATGTGGCTTATTGGAAGATAATGCAAAATCATTGTTGTCTTCTTCAGTACTGCCTGATTCTTCATCACTGCTTTCAAAATACACATTCACAGGTGGCTCAAGAACTGGAATAATTTCACTGTGAGGTACAGGCCTGATTGCAGATTGCAATGAAGGATATTTTATGTCTATATTTATTATAAATTCCAGATGCACTTGTTAAATGAAAGTAACAATCGGTACGTGATCCTTTGGTTCATGTTAAACTGTAGGTACATCAAATGGCAAAGCCTTCCGTTTACCTTTCAGCCATCCTCTTAAATATGCAGAACAATTAGTGCATATTATATGAGGAGCCCAAATCTTATCCTGATCACTAATTTCACACTGAAAGTTACAAATGATATGTTTTTTTTTAAATTAAAGGTATAATGTTTTTTTCTATTTTATTTTATGGTAAACTCACCACATACATAACAAAAGGCATCCATATAATTTACAACACAATTCCAAGGCATTATGACACCGCACTGTTAACAAAATTAAGACAGCAATAAGACTGAACAAAATTAATTCATTCCTAAATCCACTAACAACACAGCTGTGTTTATAGCTACATATTTTGACCTGCATAAACATGATTAATCCATGAAGGCTGACTCTTCAGCATTAGATATGATCTTATAATATGTGACTATGATATGATTTAATTCTTTGTCTAGTATTGTTTATTTATAGCTTATAAATTATGTTAACTTAGTTAATAAAAAATGAGCTAAAGTACAATATAGGAGCTTAAAATGCTAACTATAAGTTTAAAAATGAATAAAATCCAGTAATTAAAATTTAGAAAATTTTCAAAAATGTGAGTGATAGAAAGATTCTGAATTCATATTCGTTTTCAGCATCAAAAAACAGATTAAAATCATGTATCGCATGTTAGGAAACAAAAATTATGTTTATCAGTGTTATTTATCGATGAGGTATATGACATCAATTTTTATAGTTATATTCTTTATACAACTCCTCTTTATCATTTTTGTGTATTTTATTGCTGTATTTATCATGTTTTTAAAAATATTAATTTTTTTAACTTCCAACCAAGGATGGTTGGAAGTTTTGTTTTTAATAATTTCATTTTAGGTAAGTTTTTTTATATATTCCAGTTATTATTTGATCATTTTCATTTATTTTAATATTCACATCTAAATAATTTATTTTTCTCTGTTATGTTCCATTTCATATGTGAATTTTAATGTTTCATGATAAGAATTTATTTAAAATTATTTCATGTTCGTTATTTATAACTGGTACATATGTAACTAAAAGATCACCTACGTATTTGACCCATAATGAAATTTTATGTGTATGATTTATACCATAAATTATTCTTTCAAACTCCTGTAGATAAATTTCTGACATTAGGGAGATAATTTATTGCATTGAGAATTTTTTATATTGTATAAATCGCGTACATAAATTTTATTATTGGTAAGATACGTAGATGATCTTTTAGTTTTATATGAACCAGTTATAAATAACAAAATTAAATAATTTAAAATAAATTAGATTATCATGAAACATTTAAATTTACATATGAAATAGAACATAACAGAAAAATAAATTATTTAGATGTGAATATATAAAAATCCTATATATATTATTTTACTAAAATTAATCTTTTCAAGATTCTATGATAATATTTAAAAAATTTTATTAATAGAATTTAAAATATATATTTTATTTATAGCAAAGGTTGAGCTGTGATAGATGTTTTGCTAACATTGTATTCTAGAACAGTTGTATATAAATATTCCGTAAATCTAATCTGGATATATTCTTAAATAAGATGTCAATAAATTAAAAATTTTGCTTAAAGATTATTTTGTATAATATCTGTCAAAAATTTTTTTACTGATGGTTTTTAACTTCATTTATTAAAAAAAAATCCTGTTATAGTCTTCTTTATTAATTGTGACATTTTAAATAAAATATGTAAAAAAAAAAAGTATCTTGTTTAGCCAACTTAATCCTAGTTACAGAAAAATATGAGGCATATTCATAAAGTAAGTGCCATCAGCTTATAGTTAAATATTAGCAGCTCTGAATACAGTTACACACATGCAGGGCCATCTATCAACAATTTACGAAGCCACTAGTTGTTTTGATTTAGTAGTCGTTTGCCTGGCGTTGAATGTAGATCGCAATGTCTGAGACAATTGTTTCTCCTGCCACTTGTGAAGTGCGCTGTGATTCAATTTTTGTGTGCAAAAGTATCTTCAACTGTTGAAATTTTTCAGAAGTTGTTCCTAGTGTATGACCTATAGTAATGTGTGAAGGAAAGGTTAGACAATGGTATCAAGACTAAAAATGGCTGTACAACTGTGATGTGATCAGCAATTGACGATTAGTGCTCTGGCTGATGAATTTCCACATGTTGGACACACCTCTATCTACATGGTTGTGTCACAGAAAAGCTTTTTATCACAGATTGTGTGCCAGGTGGGTACAAAAAATTCTAACCAACAAACACAAAGAGCAAAGAATGTGCAGTGGACAAGCATTTTTGAACCGCTATTGACAAGATCGAGATGATATGTTTTCCCACATTGTTATGGATGACGAAATGTGGATATCCTACACTGGTGCAGAATCGAAACAACAGTCAATGCAGCGACACCATTCAAGTTCCCCAAAACTAAAAAAGTTTAAGCAGTCTCCATACTCGAGTTGAAAAATTTTGGTTACCATTTTTTGGGACGAAAAGGGCGCCATTTTGGTTGATTTTATGGAACATGGATCAACAATTACAGCTGACATGAACTGCAAAACGCTCACCAAACTGAGATGCACAATTCAAAGTTGACAATCGGGAAATTGTCATCCAGTGTAATTCTCCTTCATGACAACGCGCATCCTCACACCACTGCGTTAACCAAATAAAAGATTCAAATTTTCGTTGGGAACTTTATAACCACTCTCCATCTAGTCCCGAACTTGCACCTAGTGACTACTTCCTCTTCTTGCATTTGAAAAAGTGGCTTGCATGGACAATGGTTTGAAAATGACAAGAAACTCAAGACTGCCGTTGTCAATTAGTTCAATTCCCAGGCAGCAAACTTCAGTGCAAAGGGGTTAAAAAAACTGGTGCTTAGAACTGCTGAATGGTGATTATGTGGAAAAGTGAAGTAGATATTTAGTAGATTAAAACTGTAAGTAAAAACCTTTTCCCACAAGTTAGTTTTTTTTTTTTTTTTGATCAAACAGATCTTACTTTATGAATGTGCCTTGTATAATTAAATATTACTTAATTATTATTTTTAAGGAATGTTTAAGTTTGAATTATTTTATACGTATTAATAAAACTTCAACAATTTTTTTTGATTCTTCAGCTATTTGTATTATAAAAATTAAACATTCTAGTAGTTTTAGCGCTTAGAGATTTTCTACACACAAGTTATAAAAATTTGTTTCCTCTTGCTTAGTTTTCTCACTGGATTATCACCTTTCAGTTTATCTTCAATTAATAATGTCTATTTTAATGCAATTTTTTTCTTGTGAAAAAAAATCCATCAAAGCAAGAGATATATCATAAGTAATCCGTTTTAGCACTCTTTATGTCATATATGAATACATTGAGGTTTAATTATATTAAAATAATTTCTTACTTAGAAGAATACCTATTATTGCACTTTTTTTAAATTATTTCTTCAATAACATTTTTGTTTAGTTTTGTTTTGGATTACTTTTATAAAATGTATTTGTTGATTGAAGACAATATTTATATAAAATTTCAATTAAAAACTAACTTGTAAACTATAGTAAAACTACTTATTTTTATTGTTTTTGTGATTTATCATTTTCTTTTTTAGTTTTACTATAATCTGTTCATATTACAGGTTAAATCATCCAGTTAAAAGGTTTAAACCTAGCGAGGCAAAACCAGATACAAATAGACTGCCGCCTTATAGTTCTTACAATACATCATCACAGTCAGTTCCATCACCACCACAAGTGTATATTAAACAAGAACCTGGGCTAAATATGCATATGGTAAGTTTATAATTTGCTGGGTAGAATATTTGTTAAGGTGTTGAAAGTAAACAATTTTTTACTTTATATCAAAGAAGTTTACTAGAAGGTCGAGTAAGGTGGAAGGATATTTGCTCTGTTAAATAATTTCTATTTCTTGACAGTTAGAATTAGTCTTCTTGCTTTAACTAGAATGTTTTGACACTTAATGCATTTCAGTGTTTATAACCTGATATGGACTAATGTATTTTCTGTAATTTGCAGAAATGCTCCTTATTACTACATATAAGTATTGTAAGCAGCATTATCCATTATTAACGGTAACTAGCTGCTAATAAATTATAGCAGCATGCTGTAAAACTACATCCAACATCATTTATAACTTTGGTAACTTGCTAGACTATTTGGTTATAATATGTCTATTTTTTTATATGGTTTGGGTTAGTTATGTTAATATTTGTATCTATCTATTTGGTTGTTACCCTTACTTAATACATTTTAATTTCTAGGAAACTACTCGTAAATATTTCTGGTGGAGCCATCAGTTCAGTAGTGAATATGGTTTACCATCTTACTTAGTAGCCCAAAACATTCTTCATATTTAATGTACAATACAATATTACTAGTCATATCAGAACCGTCAGCTCAAGTTTCAATTATTTGTTAAATTGACAGTTGATTAAAATTAGTTGTTAAAAAAATGAGTTCTTAGATAAACATAGTTCAAATTTTTGTTTATTATTGATATTACCTTTTTAGTAGAATGTTTTTTTTTCTGAAAGTAGTTACTATTAAGTAGTACTATGATATGTATGATATAGTAGTACTATTCTGTAGTTTCGGTTAAATATTGTAGATATATGTTGTTTCAGATGGATCTGGATGGTAATTCAGTGCCATCATTGATGCCTAATATTAGCTGTAAACGATCTGATCCATATGAATTTGATGAAGATGGTATGGTACCTCCAGTTGCAATGGAGAGTTTCAAAAGAAACCCTCCTCCAGTTAAGGTAATTTAAAAAAAGTATTTAGTTGTTTATGTTGAGTATGAGTAATGTGTAGAAGGGATTAGTTGTGTTTATGTGTCAAAAGTTTGTGAATCAGGAGTTAGTTTTTATTAAAAAAAATTTGTCAGAAAAGTTTGTGTGCAAATAATGTTTACACAAACTTGAAAATACAAGTGCTATTTCAAAATTTACTTTCAATTACATTTTTAAAAGTGTACTAGGTCCCGTAGGAACAAACTTGAAAGCTACCGACAGTATAATCCTATTTCATTTATCTGTCATCTGTCTGATTACAACCGATAAAGCAGTTGTTGGTGAAACAAACATTTGGAACTTATCCAAATGTTCTTCCTCTCACTTTGAGGTGCACAGAACATTCAGTTTTTACCCAGTGGAAGATCATAGCATGGCTAGCTGCATATATGATTAAAGTTTATGGGTTAATTCAAAGCAAACAAGTTCACAATGCTGATGAAAAGTGTTCTTTTTCAATATAATAATAATAAGGGGTCCTGATCATTAGACTGCACAAAAGCTTTACTTGAGTGGTTTACTGTGAAAATTTTGACCATCTCCCTTCAGCCTGAATTTAACACTGTGTAATTAACCAAGAAGATCTAGATTACTATCTGATGGTTTAGAGCTAATGAAGAGGTCAGGTTGGGCCAAAACTCATGGGGCAGAATTCTTCAGTAAGAATTCAAAGGAGTTGTCATAATACAATGAGTTCCTAAATGTGAAAAATATGTAGAGAAATAATGTAGGTTGCTTAACCCTAGTATATAATTTAACTGGCTAACTGAAAAATTTTAAAATAGTTCATATATTAATCAAATATTCTAGAAATAATTGATAACTAAATTTCAGTGTTCAATCAACATCTGTGAAAAAATAATTTGCTTTAAGTTACTTCAAGAGATTTTTTAGGTGACTAAATCAACAATTAACATCAATAGTTAGTTAGGCAGATAGGAATAAGTACAACAATGGTGTACTAGTCAAAGGTTATAAATAGCCAAATTTGATGTGGCATAATTTCTTCTTTCTTTTTTTGTTTTAAGTTGTTATGAGTTTTCATTTATGTTTATTTTAAATAAATAAAACTTACATAATTTTTTTTTAATAATTGCAGTGCTATTATTTTTATTAAAACATACTTCACCAATGCCCTTTTTTTTTTTAAATTCATAAAAAACAGAAATTAGCTGTAACAGTAAGGTTATTAATATATAATTGTTATTATTAAGTCTATGGATGTTCTAGATTGCAATATACTTGAACAAGGTTTGATGATAAATCCCAGGTTATTAGTAGTGGAAGTATATGAATTATAACCATTAGGAATTACTATTTTGTATGGAAAATTTATATATTTTAATTTTGTACGTGTGTATTTATAAAGTTAATTTTACCATAGCTATGAATGTATATAAAAAATGCAGTTAGTACTTTTGTTTATTCCTACTATATATCGGTTCAGAATTCATAAATTCATATCTAATTTTTCTTTTGGATTGAAAGTTCATGAGTAAAATCTTGTACGATTATATGTACTCTACCAAGTCTTAGGTTTTAGTTTGTTTGATTTTCAGTGTAACAAAATAACTTGTTTCTTTTACATGGTTTTTCTTTTCTGAAACCCAGTTCCAGAACTTTTAATGTAAGTTTTCATCCTCATGACCTGTACCTCTGTAAAAATATAGATAGCATATTCTCCCTGAAGCTTTAAATTTAATTGAAAAATAGTCAGTGTTGGTAATATAATTTTTTAATCGATTTTCGGTAATGCAGGAAGAAGAAAAGAAACTTGGATTTGAGACGGCATCTATGAATGGACCAAAGTGCCCTACTTCAACCAACATATTTACCAATGATGCATTGGGAGTACCACAGACTTTTAAAGATGAGCCTGCTTTTGAAAATTCTGATGATACTTCTAGTGATGAAACCGTAAGCTAAAGTTGATTGTTTTCTCTACCATTAGCCTGATTTATAAAATGTATTATCTCTCACATTTTGTTTCAGTGACTTCAGTTATATATCATTGTTTAACGTCTTTCCTACTCAAGCACAAAAGATTTTCCTTTTATATTACCCTCACATCAGTTTATAATTCAAGCATTTCAAGCCTTCTGTAATATGAAAATTTATCATAGATTGATTTTCACAATCTTTATTACAGCAGTAATCAATTAGTTTGTTTTTTTTAAATGTTTTATACAAAAGATTGTTATGCTATGAAACCTTGGAATTTTGAATCTAGTTATTTATATGGAATACACCTATCACCTGTTATTAATAAATAATAAAATATACAATATAAAATAGCAAAAATAATATAACTGTAAAAATTATTATTTTTTAAATCCATTTAGTCATGCTGTTTGATGGTAAATTTTTACATTTTTTTGTTAAGTGAAGTGGTCAGAAGAATATGGAATTCTACACCTGAAATTTTATGATCTTTCATACTTTCAAACTGAATGAGTTTCTGTGTTTCTCCAATGTATAATTTGTTATTTCATCAAGTAACATTATTATTACTATCGATAATAAAATTTAAGAATAATTTACAGTTGGGCTACCAAATGGAGAATGCTTGTCTACAATTCAGATTAATCAGGAATAGTCTTATAACAACTAGAGAATTTATTTTAACTAGAAAACCTATTTTGTATTTTATTTGATTTTTACTTTATCAACAGTTATAAAAATTGGCCTTCTGTATTGGTAATTATTATATTATGATTATTTTATGGTTTAAATTGAGATTAATGTTTATAATTCATTTAAGTAATTATAAAATAAATTTGTAACATACCTAATGCAAATAATTTAAATACAGGGGGTGATTACAAATGAAATAGACGCTTTCCAATGGTTTGTAATTTTTTTATGTAAAGATAATAATATGGTTTTACAGAAAATGTTTGTAAGACTATTTGTATGGAGAAAGCTTTTTATTAGTTCAAACAAACTCTGTCATAATTGTGTAGAAATCTTTCAGAATAAGGTATGGTAAACAATCATCAAGGCAATTCATCTATGACAAAAAAAAAAGCAATTTGAAAACATAGGATGTCTGTGTAAAAAGAAAAGTTCTGAAAGATTTTGCATGTTAGGAGTTGATCATGCTTATGCTCTATAACAATCTAGTTCAGGTAAATCAGCTGGATCAACAAATTTAGAATTACAAATAATGGAACTGTCTGTGTGGAAAATTTTGCAAAAGCAGTTGAAAATAACACTTCATAAATTACAATTTGTAATTAAACTTATAAACGATTCACCTAAAGTGAATGTATTTTGTACTATTTTCCACAAAAGGTATATGTGTGGTTGTTTTGTCACAAATGGACAATAACTAAAGGAATTTAATTGGACATGTTAAGTTAATGATAAACTTTGGGAAGACAATGAAAACTTTTTTCTTGTATAAGATAGAGCTCTGTTACTTATATATAGAGTTTCAAAATTATAAGGATGAATGTCATCTAAGAGGTCGGATTGGCTTTGCATTGAGAAAGATACGACGTTGATACATCAACTTCCAAGAGATTCAGATGTAATGCCTTAGAGCTTCTTTTGTGGATATTTATAAAAGAAAGGGTTTTTGTTCCTTCTCTTCCTGTTGTAGGTGATTTAAAACAATGTATCTCAAATGCTGTTGCTTTCTCATGTTAGGGAGGAATTGGATTACCAATCTGTCATGTTACTTAGTACACATATAACACTTGCATAGATACGAGTAAACCATGTTAAGTAATTATTGCCATGTGTGAAAAAAAATTTTTACAAACTATTGAAAGTATTTCTCATTTTATTAGTAATCAACCTGTATGTATTACTGTTTATGTATCTAATTATTCAATGGATTTTTATACAGTATTGTAATTATCGGGTGTGTAAGAATATTTTAACTTTTCAATATTGATTGATTACTATATATGTTTAGAGCTATAAATTACAAATTCATGAATTGGATGTGCCACTAATAAATATGATTGATTCATTATGTAATCTTATGATTTAATTGATTTTTAACATTTTTTAATGTTATCAATCAATCGCTGATCAACTTTTATCCACAGGAATTGAGTAATTTTATTTATGCATTGTAATAAAAATCAGTATTGTCAAAGAATAAATAATTCATTGAGAAATAATTTCCAAACTCGTGTAGATGAGGTAAAAGCTCTTGGATGTCAAACATTATTATAATGGCTGGAAGTTAAAACTAAACAATAAAATATATTAAGTTTTTATTGTTCAGTATTATCTAGTATTTATATTCTATTTTTAATACTATATGGAATATACTGAGAATTATGAGTCACAAAGGGATGTGGGTGTTCAATAAAGTGTTAATACTCAGACCAGCACTTAGCAATCCAGCCAATCTGTACTGTTAATTTAAAAAAAATTAAATTATTATTCATCAGTCCATTATACTTTAATTCACAGTTGTAATATCTCAGTTAGTTTCACTTCAATGTTTTTACTTCGCTTAGTTATTCACTTGTTTTTTAGCAGGTCCAACTGATTTCAGATTTTCCTGTAGTTCGTCCTGTTATTTATATCTCGCACAAAATTTACTGATACAATTTGTCTTCTTTCATTCACTTCCCTTCCAACATTCTCCTTTTAAGCTTCTTTCTTATAATTTTCACTTGCCTATATTGTCTTAACCTAAATCTTTCTTCCCTGAGTTTTTCTTAATGCTAACATCGCCAATAATCTCATCCTTAATTTTGTCTTCTTTCATTTTCTTTATCATATGACCTATGTAATCATTTATTAAATATTAGTTTCTTATTTTAGAATCATTCTGATTGTATCATTATTTGAAACTCTACTTATATTATTACTTAAAAATAAAGATTAGAAAACTATAAACAAAAAAGTTAAAATAACTCTATTAATGATTCAAAATGCTGGCACTATTGCAAATCATAGTTTTATTGTTTATTGGGAATATTTCTTCATAAGCACAAGTGAGATAATTAATAAAAATTAAGTTGGAAAAAGATGAGTTTTCTGTTAAAGAAATCCTCTTCAAGTGTTAAAAAATTGTAAAATGTTTGGGTTCTGCAGCAGTTGATAATGTACTGTTTTTTGTTTTTTTTGTCATAATAAATATCTTGGACAATTCAGTGAAAGACTTGGAAAAATTTTGTAAATTCCTATACAGTTTATAAAAAGATAAATTTCAGGATATAATTTAGAAGTTAAGAAAAAAATTTCTCTACACTGGATGTTATATTGCTTATGTTATTGTTATGATCACCAATAGGTAGCAGTGGAGAAAGTGTAATAAGACCTGAAGAGCTTGGTAAAATGAAGAGAATCAACTTTTCTTTTATTTGAACTAATACATTTAAAGCGTAAATTATTTTAAAAATCATAACATTTTAACATGAGATCATATATGACAAATAGGTATAGAAGTAATAGATTAGTGTTCCTACTTGTTATCTCTAACACATCTTACTGAAAAAGATTTGGTAAAATTCAGTTTTTAACAATAAATATAAAACAAAATCTACATTTCTTTCTGCTATTTAATTACCCTAATACTGATATAAAAATATTTTGTATAAATGATTTACTGGTTTCCAATTGGCTTTCTGCCATTACTGTATATCATAGCTAAGTGTATAATGGATTTGGTATATTTTAAGTTTTACATTACATCTTAATTTAATGAATCTATCCGATCAGTTGCAGGTACAAACACCACCAGGTTCTAACAAAGCAAGTGATGAATGCGGTGGAAGTACATTATTGGTACGACCACCAAGAGGTAGTGGTGGAGGAAGTATATTAAGGCCCGAAGAACTTAGTAAAATGTTCCCTACGCCACCCTCATTAGAGCATAATCCTATAGCATCACCTTGTGGTGGACAGCTTTCTGATACGCCTTCAACTGAGACATCTGATTATTTACCACTTGTTGCACCTCGTATTCGTCAGGATATTTATCCAAATATGGGTAGTCCTCAAGAAGAATCTATTGAGGTAATAAAGTAATTTTTTTAAATTTGTAAGTTGTGCTTTTAATTTTATATCTGTGTAGCAAAATAAAACATGTTTATTTTATGAATCGAACATTTCAAAAAGAGAAACTGTGTAACAAGAATATTTATCAAAAGAAAGATTAAAGGAGAAAGAGGATAGTGATTGCAGAGTTCATTGATAATATGAGTGGAATTAAATAAGGTACAGGTGGATGTACTGTACAAATGCCAGAGAAGGATACAAGTACCGCTGAAGTCTTTAGAAATTAGTAATAAAAAAAAAAGGAAGCAGTACTTTCAGCTGTTGTGGTCAGCTGCCAGTAATAAATGTCAACAGCATACAAGCAATTTACAAGCAGCGTTTTTTAAATTTTACAATCTGTTAGAACCAGATAAAATACAGCTTTAGCTATTGCAATTTTATTTATATCCTATTCAGTTTTCCAACTTCTTACTCCACGAGATATTTTGGGTGTTGTGGATTATCAAGTTGTAAAAGATACTGTGTAATGTCTTACCCAGAAACTTTGTTGTTATTCTAAACCTGTTTTTTTTTCTTACTGATGAATGAAAGTCATTTTATAAGTGAGATCCAGCCCTATGTAGATTCTGTATTTTATAGTAGTAATCAGTGGAGGAAACCATTGTGCAGTTAGTTATAACCATATGTTGGAGAGGGTATATATCCACCCTCCCCTAAAAAGAGGAGACAAATTTCTGATAGAAAACTTCCACTGTTACTATCAGCTATTATAACACAATATGAATATTATTGATCAAAGGAATTTCGGATTAAATGAATTTTTTCACATACTGAAAAATGCAAAGCTAAACATCGACATCAATTGTGGGAAAGTGATTAAGGATGGTGGAGAATTTAAAATATGATTGTGGAAGAAATTAGAGAAGGTTAAATGGATAGACGATGAAAAAGAAATAAAGAAAATATGAGGAGAGTTATTAAGAATAGGAAAGACAACCAACTGGAAAATGTCATGAGAAAGAAGAAATCATTTATACAGTTCTAGATGAATCAGTAGAAATTATAAAGAACAAAGCCCCTCCCCAAAAAAAAAAAAAAATTAACAGTTATGAGTGATTTAAAAGGTACCATTAGCTGCCAAAAAATAAAAAGTATCTGGAAATAGAAAGAAATGAAAACTTGTGATCTGTGGGACCTTCCTCAGATTAGGTAACTGTATGATGTTGACAAGAAGATTATTAAATTGTGTCAGTTTATATATCTGAGTGAAAGTATACATGAATCCTACCGTGGTTTGAACTTTTAATATTGTTTGCTCTACTGAGACAAGATAATTGAGTTCTGTAATTTACTGTTAAGTATTTGTTAATGGTTTATTTTTTTTGGATAATCTCTTGTTTATAGTTAACCAATCATACTGTGATTGAGGAGGTAAATGTATGATTGCTTATTAATTATTAAATTTATTGTTGGATTTTTAAGTAGATTTAACTTTTTAAAATATGATTATAGGACTGGTCATATGTTTTTCGTCCACCACAAATGTGGAAGTTTGTTGGTTCGACAAAATACGCACCACTTACCAATTTGCCGAGTCAGAATCACCCTCCAGTAACACTACCATCCCATTGTGTCTACAAACCATCATGGATGTTCTCTTCGCATCAACATCACCAGGAAAAACCTCCACAAGGGTAATAAAACGTTTTATTTTAGTTGTTAATTGAAAAATACAATATCCTTTGTTATTTTCAGTTCTGCTTTTTTGATATTAAGACATAAATAATTATCAATTCAGCACCTACAAAGTTATCAAGAAATTTATCAATTTTATTCTTTTTACATGTAGTCAAAAATCTATGTAGAAAAAATATATTATTTTTTCTCTGTTATTTATTTGCTAAAGCTTTTGCTTTTAGGTGACCAATTTTATGTTTATGATTTTAGCAAGTTATGATGTCTGTTCAGAAAATAATAGAACTTTATTTTTGTAATCTTTATTGTTAATTTTATAGATTATTGGTCCTTGTTGCTTTTAAAGTACTCCTCTCTCCTATTTACACACTTTTCCCAGTAGTGTTTCCACTTCACGAATCAGTCCTGGATAGCTTCATTTGAAATGGCCTTTAAGGTTTGTGACAAATTTGCTTTAATGTCATCAATAGTCTCAGAACTGCATCCTTTCATCTCTGATTTTAATATTGGAAATCAGAAAAAAATTGTAAGGAGCCAGGTTTGGCAAGTAAGGAAGGGAGGTTGAGGGAGGACAGTCATCTTTTGGCACAAAAATGATGAATTGACAAAGCTGAGTGTGCAGGTGTATTGTTGTATTGAAGAAACCATGAGTTGTCTCACCACAGGCCTCTTTTTGCAGATTTTTTCACATAACCATTGCAAAATGCCTTGATAGTAAGCATTGTTCACTGTTTCACCTTGAGGCAAAAATTGTGAATTCACAATTCCATTAAAATCTAAAAAAACAGAGAACATCACTTCGATATTGTATTGAGACTGACATGCTTTCTTGAGGCTTGGAGATTCTTTACTAATCTATTGTGATGAAATTTGCATGATTGTTTCATCGTCTTGGCTTGTTCAAGAAGTTTCTTACAAATGCCCACTTGATGTTAATTCTGCTGTTCAGTCATTAGACAAGGAACAAACTTTGCTGCAACTCCATGCATGTTCAATTTTTTAGTCATAATGTCATGGTATGATCCAGTTGATATGCTTACCTCTTCGGAAGTTCTTTGACTGTCAATAAGCAATTCACACACACCAGATTGTTGATTTTCTGAACGTGAATGCCATCAGTTGTCAAGTCTTCCTTGTCAAGGGTCATCTTCAATTGACAGACAACCACTTTTAAATCATGAAAACCATTCATAACATTGTTATGACTCAGATAATCATCTCTGTAAACTTGTTTCAAAAGTTGAAACATTTCTGTGATAGTTTTTCCCAGTTTCACACAAAATATTATGTTGTATCTATTAATGTTTATATTTACATTTGTTCCTCCCAAAAATCGCTGCTAATACTTAAACACATTGCACTCAAATATAACACAAAAACTAAACAAAATATCAACAATCAAACATGTGATTACAGATGAGGTTATGCGGAAGACAATGCTGTCACCTACACTTCACTAAATATCTCTGTTGGCACGTAATTAAAAATGTTCAGTTATTTTCTGAACAGACCTCATATAAAAGATTCTTACAACCAGTTCTATAAAAATTATTCTCTGACAAAAATATTGTTGTGTACTATGTGAACATGTATGGTGTGGTACGTGATGAAGAAATAGCAATCATACCATGTTCTTGATGTTGAGACTGTTTAAGCATGTTTTTAAAAGATAGACATAAATTGTAAGTGCATGTTTTTATGAACGGTTCTCCCCCTTTCTGGTGCAATTTATAATTTTTCCTTCCTTTGTAATTTTTTCATTATCATTTTTCCTAGAGCATTTTTATTCTTTGCAATTATCACAGTGTAGTTCTTTCAAGAGAAATATATTTAAAATATTGATTTGCTTACACTGACTCTTTCTTTGATATGTTTAAATTTCATAGATAATTCATTTCAGCATGGAGTCAGTCATGCTTTTGAAGTTAGATGTAAGTTTTATGAAAACAAATATTGTTTTTTTAGTGTTTTGCTACTTTACTGTGAATTTTCATAAGTTTATTTTTTTCAGGCACATGAGTAATATGATAAGTGGAGTTGGAGTCCGGCCATCTCACCCGCCTGCACATCCACATCCTGGAATGCATCCTCATCCAATGATGCAGATGCATCCTAGAGCTGGGCTTAGTCCTATATCTCCGTATCCTCAGAGTCCAATGACAATGAGTTGGCGACAGCAGTGTCCACCATACAGTCCACCTCCAGTCAGTAAACCGCCAGTCGGTCGGCCACCAGAAGCAAACTCTCTCATCGTTAACATCCTTCTCGGTGATACAGCCCTAAATATCTTTCGTGATCATAACTTTGATAGTTGCACGTTGTGCGTGTGTAATGCGACACCAAAGTGCGTGGGAAACATTAGAGGTGCCGATGCTGCAGTTTATTTACCTCAGCCCGGGATGCCTCTCTCACCTTATCCTCCGTTTTCTCCAAATCATCATCCGCCAGAGGAAGACTCTATACGTTGTAACTGTGGTTTTAGTGCTGTTGTTAATAGAAGGTTATCCCATCGGTCGGGTTTATTTTTTGAGGACGAATTAGAAATTACTGGATTAAACGAGGACACTTCAGAACATTCTAACAGTGCAGGTGCCGCATTAGGTGTGATGGATTTAGTAAGACAGCAATGTGTTGTAGTACACAGTTTAAGCAATTCATTGTATCGTGCTGCTCGGCATTACAGGCCGATATCTGCACCAGCAACTCTTAACATCTTAGAGTTTACAGATGGTAACCAAGTAACATTCTCTGCCCTTGAACAGGGCAGACAAGCTCATTTACAAGCACAAGCAACTCATGTCTCTATGTGCAAGGTTTGTTAATGATTTATTTTTTGTTTATATTTCATTACTTTATTTTATGTCAATAAAAGATTAATTTAATTTTCAGATATAAAATATTTGTCATAATATTGGATGCATAGAATATTTTTACAGTAGTAGCATTGATATTAATTCTCTTATTTAACCATTTATTTATACATATATATGTAATCTGTCATAAATTACTATAGTAGTTTGGGTAGTTTTTTACTCATTGGATGATAGCGGCTGAGGCAAGGGTTTTTCTCCTGCACAGATATTTTTCTTATAATTTTACACTAGTTTGGTTTCAAGACATTACACTCTTATTTTAAATAGATTTTTGTAAAATTGTAAATTTTGAACACATATATAATTTCCTTATGAATAAGTTAAAAAGATTATCCACTGTGTCTGTGCCCAGTACTTTTTTTCTAAGAAAATGAATTAGTTTGGTTTAAAAGCAAAATGGGGATAGGTCTTGTAAACCATTAAGCTTCTTCTATTGTAGAATGGAATAAATAATTCATTAATTGAACATAATTTCTGTAAAGTGGTCAACTTAAAAAATGAATGAATAAAGATACTACAGTAGATGTTTTAAATAAAATACATAAACTAAAAGAAAGATACTTAGATGTATATATTGGTAACATCTCATCTAACACGATATCAACATAGCGTAATGCTTACTTCACATGCTAACCTCATCTAATTAACCTTAAATATTAAATGCCAGAAGACTTGACGCAAAGCAAAATCAAATAACACTGAAAGCAAGAAAATACAAATATTTCAGGTAATAAATGTTTCAAAATGACATTATTGGAGTAATATGGAAAAGATTAAATAAAATTGAAAATATTTATTTTTAATGAAATAATAATTATTTAAGGTAATATTATCGGTAAAAATAAGGTTCACAAACAAAGCAAGGGTTAGGTTACTTGATATTGTGTTAGATGGGATGTTAACTAACAAGTTAACTTCCAAAATAGAATAGATATAAAAAAGAATTATTAAATCATTATTATTATTATTAATGTAAATATTATTCAATTTTATTATTATGTATATTACAAGAAACAGTGTTTCTGCATTTATAAGTAGTACAAGGGATATTCTTTTTTATTGTCATATATGCAATTATTAAATAATTATTTAAAGTAGGGTTATGTAAGTTAAATTAATTTTTATTACAAAATTAAGTAATTAATGAATAATGATTATAACAACTTTAAAAAATTAATTAAGTATTAATTTCATTATAATCTAACTGCTAATTAGATTTTTAGATTCACATAATATGAAGAACTTAAGCATTAAACTTTTTTTTTTATTTACATTCTGAACTTGGAAAAATCTTACACTGATTTTATGGAAGACAACTATTATTAAAATTAGTGATGGTTGAAAAACATTCTTAATACTGAAGTATTTTTCTTGATGATCCAAATCTATGCTAGGAAAATAGCAGTGAAAATCTTTATTCAGGGAAAATCAGGACTTTTTTTATCAAAAGGAGAGAATGATAAAATGTACAGGATGGGAAAATCACATATATAAAATTTTTTTGACAAGAATCATTATATCCAAATCCAAATAAAAATGTACCTTCACTGTAACTAGTTACCTCCTGGAAACTAAACCATAGAAAATAAGAGAATGAAAGTTTGCAAAGAAGGCTGTTTTAATATGATCAGCCTAACAAAAGTTTTGAGAAACCAACTGAAAAAAATTAAAAAAATTTACTGAGTTTATGATGGTCCTTCGAGAGGTAATTGAGTTTGGAAAGGGAAAATTTTAGAAAAGAGGGTTACACCTAAAGAAGGGTTTTTTTATTATATCAAAGTCCATGCAGAGTGTTTTACTTTTTTCCAAAGTTTGCTTCCAACTACAAATTATGCAGTCATTTTTTTTTTTTTTTTTTTTTTAATTTTACAGTCAGTCTTACATTAATATAAAATGTGTGTGGCAGAAATCTAAAATTTTTTATAAAATATAAAAATAAAACGTTTCAATTGTTACATCTAGGGATTTGTAACAAAAGTAGAATAGAACTTCATTTACTATTATCATGCTACAAAAAGTTATATGGGTTATTATGGGTAAGATACGGTGAAGTTGATTTGTATTGAAGTAGTTCATATAATTTGAACTTTATATTTTTATTTATTAAAAACTTTGAGCGATAGCTTACTTAGTCTGATTTATATACATAATATGTGCCAAAAAGTATCAATATTTTTTAAAAATAAATAATTATCATAGAGGGACGGGAAGGATTATTTATTCTACTTCTACTCGTATTTAATGTTACCAATTATACATAAATTTTAAGATATCTTAGATCTTCAATAATAATAAATATAAAAAGTTTTAATATGCATAGTAATATCAATTTTTAATACTCCAAATAATAAATAATGCTATACAAAAATACATATTTTTATGGCATTGGTATATATTCAGTTAGAAAATAATACATTACTGATATCAGAAAAGAACAACTCATGTTTTCGGATCTTTATTTATTAATATTGAATTTATTGCACTTGTTTTAAACTTCAAAATCTTAAACCTTGAAACATGAATGTTAGCCATTTATCATTTCAATTGCAGAGCATGTGTTCTTTTTTTTTTTAAATCAGTTTTCATCTCTTTATCTTTCTCATCCTTATTTAATCTATGTCCTCTTCATCTTTAATATCTCTTCATATTCATTACATGAATTGAATCAAGCATGCTAGTTAAAGAATTAGGAATCAATAAATGATCTCTATATATTTTTAAATCACCCAGATGGCATGTAAGAAATAACAGCAGCATTACTTCCAAGATTTTCCCCATAAGGAACAATTTTTACTTAAATTCTAATCTGTTATTAGTGAATTTTATGAAAAGAAGATTCCTAAAATTCTGTCTAATATTTGTTATAGTAAAATGACTGAACAAATCATTTTTTAAATGATTTATTTCCAAATTACTAAGGTTTATTATTTGAGAAAAAGTCAATACGAAAGATGATCAATGTGATAACCACATTTAGGTTATTTATGAAAGTTTTTTCTTATTTTGCTATTACTAGGGTAACATTACTGTTATTTCATCTGTTCACAGCATTGGCAAATTATATTTAACGTTTCTCTGTGTTTTATTATCCCAGTTTCAGTTAATTAACATTTTATAATGTTTTTAAAGGATTTGCTGTAAAAAAGTATTGAAAATAATTGTCTTCTTACTTATTTTTTATAAAATGTATTATTATTTTTTTTAAATAAAATAAAATTGTAACTATAAATTATTGTTCTAGGAATTACTGTTGTATCTGATATCAGCTTAATAATTAATATATTTTAAGTGACTATTATCACTTACTAAATCAATAATCTATTTTTACTTTGAACCATTTGTACCTTATATGGGAATGTTTTTAAATTTGTTATAACGCTTTTAAAAGACAGTGTAACATGTAAATTCACTTAATATATTACAACTGTTGATTGAAACATAATTTAATAATTATAAATATATCAGCATTCTCAAATTATATTAATAAGAACTCAGTTTTACTAATTAAAGCCTTAAATATAAGTAAACATGGACATGAAACTAGATTCTATTCTTAATTAATTGGCATGTGTGTATGATTGATATAGTTTTAATACTATTTTATATTAAATATTTTTGAGTATTAAATTATTTTAATACAAAGATAGATTTCTTAATTCTGATAATTGTCTTACTATAACAAATGTTACAACTGTTTTCATACTTCTGAATTTTACAATTTGGTTGGAATTAGAAAAGTTGAAGATATTCTGAAACAGTTTTTGTTATTAAAATAGCTTCCAATAAATTGGGAAAGATAAATCGTTCAAAATTATGGATAAAAGTAAGTTTGTGGAATAAATTGTTCATAACATACTGATAAAAAGATAGATATTTCCATTTGATTAGTCCAGTTAAGTTTTCTGTGATTTGTCTCTCTTTATTTGGAAATATTTGACCAATTTATCTGCAAAAATTAATCTTTCAAAATTTCAAACGCTCTAAGAATCTTATCTTGATATTAGTCATTTGTGTATCAAACAGAACTAGAAACATCATGTTAAAGGTTTTACCTAGTGGAGTTATGGGTTCCAGGCTCTATTGTCTCGTAACTTTTGCTAAAACTGAGGTTGCAGTTGCTGTCATTGGCTGAATCCAAATCGGCCAATATTTTAAATTTTCATTATTGACTGCAGGCCACAATGTAAATGTTCAAGTTTTTTTTTTTTTTGCCTTCAGTCAGGGAAGGCTGGAGAGTGTAGTGTCATCAGTTGTAAACATTACTCAATCAAAGTAACACAACTTAGATACAAATATATCTCCTGACCCTGACCACTTATTTTTGAGTCTTCTATTTTTTTTTTTAATTTGTGGTAGATTTTGAACTTTTTGCTTTACAAAAACTTTGTCAGTATCGCAAAAACATTACTTGCTATAACTAATTAAATCTTTGTATTTGTTAAATTTTAGATTTTTATTTGTTTAATCTGAACTAGTTGTCCATAAGCATTGATGGCTGATATATTTCTATAAAACAGCTTACAAGTTCTTTCGATGCCATTTCACTGATAACTTTATAACTAATCATAAAATATTAATAAGTACCACTGAAAAACAATACAGTGATACCAAAAATAAAATACACATTACAAATAAATTTTTTATTACACCTGTAAAAATGAAATAAGAAGTAGTATAAAATAAATAGCACTACATAATAAATAATAATAATATAAGAATCGACCAACAGCATCTGTAACCGGTGTGGAATATATTTTAAAGATTTAGCTACACATGTGTGACAGCTTTATTAGGAATCTTAGAAATCTAATTCTCAAAAAAAAATCTCTCATCTTTTTCATTTGAGAACACTGTTGAACAGATTCTTTTTTTTACTATGACATAAAATCGTTAAGTAAATCTATGTATGTCTATCCACGCACCAATATTTCTTTTTAGTGATTTATGTAAATTTGCTTGTAGAACACTAATGAACAGACTTTTCCTTAACATTCAATGATAAATTGCTCATATCAGCAGGTAAATCTTTCTGCGTATACCAAGACGATGAAAAATTATAGTAGGGAAATGTAAAAAACTAATGTATGTATTTTAGTGATACTTAGTTAAAATCCAAGTATATAAAAACTAAATTATACTAAACTAATGATATTTTTTGTATTTTTAATTTTATTCTAAAAACATTGTTAAAAGTACTCATTTTATATCATTGTATAAGTAATATTTATTTGTTGGTTAATACTTTGAATTTTTTTTTCATTTATTTATTTACACTTTTTTTTATATACACTTTGATCCCGGTAAAATGACAAAATTTTACATAGACTTTTTGTAACAGATTTTGAGTGAAATCTTGTTTTTAATAAGTGTTTTGTACAGCTCTTTATTTGTATTGTATTCATTTATATTTATTTTCTAACAAAGGTTGAAGAGATGGCTGCAAGACAGCAAGCTGGAGCCGGATGTGGTCCTGTAGGAGTTAAAGCACCTGCGATACACAGGTGGGGTTTCTTAAGGGCGAGAGGGCCACGTTGCAATCAAGATATCGTCCGAATTATGAAAACATTACAACCATTGTTACAGGATGCGATACAGAAAAAATGTACAACACGTCTATGGGACGCACCATATACTGTCTCTGGACCATTAACATGGAGACAGTTCCATAGGCTTGCTGGAAGAGGTAATTTTGTAATATTCTGTTTTTTTCTTTGTTGCCTTATAATATCTATGCTTACTAATTATTAAATTTTACAATAATTTTTTGTTTTTTCTTTTGGATGTACACATAAAAGTATACGATTATTTTATATATATAAATATTTAAATTCTATTAAATAATCCACCTAGTACAGAATATTGAGATAAGACATATCTTACCTTAATTTTTCTTGTAAGTACTTTCACAGAATCCTGCTTCCTCAGTCATGACTGAAATAATTCTGTTATTGCATAATAAAAATAAACTAATGATAATTACGTATTAATTAACACGAGTGATGCTATCTGTTGTAGTTTTTATAAGACTAGAACGATTAGTCATGACATAACTAGCATCTGTACATTGTACCTAGTTTATCTATACGTTGTTTAGTTTATCCTAGTTTATCTGTACATTGTACCGTAAAAATAATAAAATGTAAATTAAAATGTGACCCAAGACGATCCAAAATTTAATAAAGATATCTTCACTATTATAGGAAATATATGTCACCAAAACTATTTTGAATTTAACAACAAATATTATACACAAAAAATACCTTAACCTGTGGGAATTCCGCTATCAGATATTATGTCAGAAATATATTACAGGATTTTTAGAGTGAATTAGTACATGGTATCGCTCGATAAGTTTTAATATGGACACGATATATCGATGATATTCTCATTTTATATAACCTGGTAATAAGCAATGTACATCTAATGACTTTAAACAAATTAAATTTTTACGATGAAAGTTTAGAATTCACATTTGAAATAGATAATAGTTGAATATTAAATTATTTATGTCTGTATTGAAATAAACAAGGACTACCAAATTGAAACATCAGTATATAGAAAACTTACATCCGATACAAAACTTTATAAAAAATTAAATCACCCTTGGCCTCATAAAATCAATACTTTTAATTAAGTAATTGATAGAGCAATAAAACATACATATAATTACAAATAAAAGATAAATAATTGAAATAGACATCGTAAAACATATAGCGGTTAAAAATGGATATGATAACTCCTTTAATTAATAATATTTATAGAAAACAATTATCAAAACAAAAAAGTACCTTACAGACAATACATAATAGGACACAAAAGTGTGAAAAAATATACATAAAGTATTTATACACTAATAATATCATTGAATACGTTACTAAAACTTAATAATAAAGAATTATTTAAACCAGCATACAAGCCTAATAATCACATTATAAAATATTTAAAAATCAAAAATAATAATAATAAAATAAACATTTTGTGTGGAATTTATAAAATTATTTGTAAAAATAAATAATGTTTTATAATGTTTATATATATGTATTTTTTCTAATTTTGTTTTTTTTTTTAACTTTATTAGCAATGTTTCTAATCAAACACTTCACATTAGGAATATATATTTGTTAGTGATAAGCTATGATGATTGCTGGTACTTAGATTTTTATTGTTTAATATATTCAATATGATATTCAATTTACTACTTAAGAAATTAAATCTGTTTTAAACCTGCTGTCTTTCTCTTGGATCCTGTGAGGAATCTTTTTTTTTCATCAATTAACATGCCAGTCATATTTAAGTATATTAAATTTTTTATAGTGTTAATTGTGACAGATTATTTTTTATTTTGTTAGTCTACATCTATAACACTGAATTTAAAAATTTCTTGTGACAACTTGAACCAAACCCAAAATCAGTAATAGTACTATCTTTTCTACTGGAAGCTTTGATTATCAAAATTATCGTCTTTTTACTCTGTGTAGTAACCAAGAACCATCTACAAATTACATAATTTTAGTTCAACATTCTAGACTACTCTCTCTGTCATTTCATAATGTAGCTTCATGATCTCCCCCGTCAACATTGTGAGTGTCATGTATTACATCTGGATATTTCCTCCACAATATCAAGATACTTTTTTGTTTCTATTGCAGAGCTATTGAATTTATTTTTTTAGAAAAATTTTTATGAAAAAGTTTTTAAAATATTAGGTATCTATTAACAGAAGACTGTTAATTTTCACCTAAAAATATATTTTGTTGTCTTTAAATTTTATCTTTAATTGATTTGTTTTGTGACATTTTCTTAATGTTATCCATTAAATGACATCAGCCAGAAGTAACGTTGAAATTTCAATTAATACAAATCCAAATGACGCAAGAAAGATTTCTCCTGGTAAATTACACAAAATATCTTTATTGTGTTAGTACATACCTAGCATTGCTGTTTTGCTTTGTAACCTTGCACTCATCAACTTGCATAATGGAATTGTCATAAATATTGAGGTCCTATTGCCGTATATTACTGATAAGTATGTCTTTTATTTAGATATTATAGTTAGCTTCGGACTCAGTCAAGGTCCGAAATAAATCAAGAAATAATGTAAATAAATCATAGGAAACAATTCATTTATACATATTAATTTTTAGAAGTAAGCATACATAACTTAAGGAAATAAAATATCTCCATTTCTTTAATGTATAAGTAATACATTTTTAATATAAATCTTTTCTAACTTAACAGGATTGATTTTTACTCTTAAAGCAGGTTTCGTATGTAAAATAGATAATTAGTTTGAAGCAAGGATTAAAAAATAGATTGTAACTAGTAATTTATACAGTTTCCACTATATTAGTAATTTATACTTACAAAAGTATGTACATGGTGTGCACATGTATATTTATATTGTATGAAGCAAAATGAGGAATTATTTTATTTATCAAACTGTTATTTTTATTCTTGTGATTTCAGGGACTGATGATCGCTGTGAGCCTCAACCTATACCGGCTCTTGTTGTCGGTCATGAAAAGGATTGGTTGTCATTATCACCATATGGTCTTCAATATTGGGAGAAGCTTTTATTGGAACCATACTCATATGCACGTGACATTGCTTATGTTGTTGTTGCACCCGATAATGATTATGTGTTACAAAGGGTGCGAACATTTTTTAAAGAACTCAGCTCAACATATGAGGTATATTATATTTTAACATTTGACTCAAAATAAAAAGTTTTTTTTGTGTTTTCAATTCACTTGATCTTTATATTTTAATAAATACAATAATAAACTCTTGCATTAGCTTTTCATATATAGCAAAATAAAAATAACATAACTATTTTTATAAAAATTCTAGATATGAGAGATATTAATATTGCTATTGTTAGCAAAATTTGTATAGAAATATTTCAGATAGGTAAAAAAAATGTGAAATAAAGAGAAAAAAAGTTATATAATTCACATTTTTGTATCTGAAAAAAATAACCATATATAATAATCATTCATCTAAATAACTCATTTTACACTTTGCCAACAAGTAAGTAATTAATATGATTTCTTTTTTTTATAAGGAAAAGATCGTGTGTAGAATTGATAGAACCTTGTTCTAACTAATTTGCATCATGGATTGAAACTTTGAAACTTAGCAATTTGGTATTTTTCTTATAAAAAATAAAAATAATCAGGTAGATAATTACATGTGTTTTAGAATAAAGGTGAAGCCTTTACTTAAGCAGCACTGATTGAATGTAGTGAAAGGTAGAGAATAACAGAACCACCATATCTTTGTTTACAGATCTCTTCGTATTAAAAGCAGTTATAATTAAAATTTATTCGAGGTCCCGTAGTTGGTATTTTGATTGATTTCATTAAATTGTATTCTTTCTTAAAATTGCTAGTTTTTCCCCCTTATATGTGCAGTTTGAGAAATATGAGTAAATTTATAAAATTTAAAAGTTTGGTGCAATGGCTTTATTAACATTAGTTAAATCATTATTTTTATTGTATTTTTAATAACGTCAGCTCGCTCATTAATAACACTTTCAGTTTTCTTAATTTAAGAAGGTAATTTTCTTTTCTTTTTTTGTTTTTTGGAAGAAAGAATAAAACTAAATAAATAGAAAGTTAAATAAAAAAATCTGGACTCCTAACAACAGTAACTAGGAATAGACTAACTAATTGGTTAAATTAGTATGAGAAAACTGTCTGAAGCATGGCATTTGTCTGCTTACTGCTTCTTCAATTATCTTAATATTTACTTGACACTACAGCTATAGCTTATATCTGTCTTACAGCGATTTAATTATATAAAATTTATTATAGTTGGAACTTAACTGAATATGATTTTTGTAAGTGATAAATTACTTACATCAAGATATTTATACAAGATTGTATATAAGACTTATAAGGAAACTAATGATCACCTTAGGTAAAAATTTGTTTAGAGTGCGTAATTTGAACCGTTGAAGTTCACCATTTTAAAAAGTGGAATCATTTTATTATTAGGTTTTATTTGTTATTTCAAATTTAAAAAGTGTTAAATTTATTTTAAAGTTTATTTTTAGTAATTTTTAATTATTATTATTATTAATTGATTTCAGGTGTGTCGACTAGGAAGACACTGTCCTATCACCAAAGTGCTAAGAGATGGTATTCTCCGAGTAGGTAAAACTGCTGCTGTTAAATTGTCTAAAGAACCTGTTGATGAATGGTTTACAATGCTTGGAGAAAATAACACTACCAATATGCTCAAACTATACGCTCAAGTAATTTATTTTTCTTTTTATTACTTTTTGTTATTGTTACATTTTTGCTACTGTAAATCATCTTTTACTTTCTTAGCGGTTATAGTGTATAACCACTATGTGTGTGAAGTGATAAATTCATAGTGAACAATCCACCATTAGATTATTGGATTTCTCAACTTTTTGAGCTTCCCAAGATCTAAAAATATTAAAGCTTTGATTAGATAGTTCTTTATGTAATACATTTTTTGATGTCTGACTGACTTTGCACCTGCAATGTTGTAAAGTTATTTTTATTCATATGTTATGTACGTTAAAAGAAAATACCGTAAAATAGGATTTAATTTGTGTACATTTTTAATGAATTACAATATAAAGTGTTTTTATTTACAATATTTTTAGGGTATTAGTAATATAAAGGGTTTAAAAAAAAGGAAATAAATAAGATTATAAGAGAAAACAATTTTCATTTTTAGCACCGGGCTGACATTTAAAACTTTTTAGCTTTACCCAAATTCTAATAAAGTCAGCAACATTTTTGCCAGATTCGTTTCTGGAATTTTGCAGAAAGTAAAATAGTCTCTATATGTTAGTTTACATTAAATTATAATCATGATTTAAATTTTTGCAGGTATGTCGCCATCATTTGGCGCCTCACCTATCACAGGTTCCAATGGACCGAACACTGCTAGATCCACCTGAAGGTAGTACGCCAGCTCGTCCTGCACCTTCACCAATGCCTCCACCTCCTTCAACTCCAGAGGATAAAGCTCCTAGTACACCAAAGGGTACAGATTCACAAGGTCAGTTTTTTTTTAAATTTTTTTTTACTAGTTTTGTGCAATAAGAGTTTTCATTATTATGGAATTATTAAATTATTTAATAAGGAATCAGGTCAAAATTATAAAAATAAAGTTTCATTTAATTAGTTGACTGCATTGTGTAACAAATTGTACTTATTTTCTTTCTGTTTCAGTTTTTATATCTTATGTATATTGCTTCTGTACATCACTTTATTAACGTATTACTGGGATAAGTTTTTGAAAAAAGAAAAAAAAATAGTTTTTATTGATTTTGACTTAGTGAGATGATAAACTAATTGGTAAATTAACATTGTTTTTCTTGAGAAAGAAACACACACAAATTTCAATGGAGATGTCATGGAATTAAAGGATTTAAAAGGAGAATAAAATGTCAAGGCTGAAGCCTTATAAAATATTGCTGAGTACTGTTTTAATTAATACATTTTGTTTGTTTTTAATTTTTAGAAATTGTAGCAGTTTTTGCATTCTAATATATGTATATCAAATTACAACAACTTAACCACCAAACGCAATGAAAGAAAAACCTAAAAAAAACTAATACCAGTAGTTGTCTTTCGCAGGATCCCACATCATCAATTTGTATATAATTCTATAATTATCTCAACAAGCAATAAAAACTTAAAAATTTAGAGAACATACACAAACACTAACAACCACAAAATATATTAAAACTGAATTTTCAGAAAGTTGTGTCTGTGTTCAAAATATTTTTGACAGTAAACTATCACTATGCTGATATTGCAACTGTGTTTTGGGGAATACTTCATATTTGGAATTTTGCATAAAAAGTTTTCACACATCAAATTTGATGTTAGTAATCAAATTACGGTCGAAAGTTTTATTTTAATAATATTAATAATGGTACTTAGGTTTGGTTAATCTCTTAGGGTTTTTTTAACTTGCTGAATTTTATTATCATTTTTGTTTATTTTATGTTTTAACAGGAAGTGATAAGGCTAGTAATAGTAGCAATAGTAGTGGCAATACTCCAGAAGATGGTCGCAATAGTACCGAGCCGATTGGTCTTGGTGGTCCTGGAAGTGGTGTTGGAGAATGTGGTCACGGAGAGGAAGAAGATACAGAACCACCAGCAGTTGTTGTTTACCTCGTTGAACCGTTTACATTTGGTAGTGATAGTCCTGAGTTACAGCGGTTGGCATGTCTTGGATTACTAAGGTGTTTTAACACTGTGCAAGCCAATTTACCAGATAACGTTAGAGCTAATATTACATTACAGGTAATTACTGTTTTATCTAATTTAATACTAGATAAGTGGAGTTGTTTTTGTAGTTATTTAGATTAAGTAAAATGTTTACTGAAATAGTGAAATTCCAGTTGTATAGTAAATCACATTCATTTGTAATTTAATATTCAGTTGAGAATGTTTGTTTATGGTTGTTTAAGAAATATTATGAATTCAGAATTCTTGTAATGAATTGGGGCAGTGTATGCAACACTATGATTTAAAACTGAAGGGTATGTTAATATGCTTTGTACTATTTGTTCTTGTCTTTTTTATGGGATAACATATATAAAGTAGAATAAGGAGAAATGGCACCACTTTTTCTCTTTAAGTATTTTCACTATACAGCCAGTTTCTTAGTAATCTTCAACTGAATTTTCATTGGAATTTGTTGTTGATGTGCAATGGTATATTTAGCTTGATGAAAAGGGCGATTGTAAGTAACTTTGCTCCCTTTTCTCTCTAACCTGCATGAAATTATTTTTCATTTTTGAGAATTAGTTTTCTCATGTCAGGTCAATCGCTATATTAATTCAATATGTACGGTTATACTATTTAACATTCAGTAAGTTTTTTAGTTAGTGTTTTAGTTACGCATATAAATAGTACTATGTAACTTGCAAAAATAAATGCAAGAGACATTTAAAGATTCATGACTAAAACATAATTATTGTTTGTGCTTATAATTGTAAGTAAATATTATTATTATTAAAGCTTAATTTAGTTATCTTTTTTCTTGTTTGTAGATAATTTCATTAGAGAGCATTTTGGAGTTAGGTCGATCTGGTGATCGTAAACGTAGGAGTGATCACATGAGGGCATTGGCTTTATCTGTGTTCTCACAATGTAGAAGACAACTGCAGCATAATTCTAATGTTAAAGCTCTAACTGGATTTGGTACAGCAGCATGCACTGATCTCTTCCTTAAAAGTAAAGATGTGAGTGTGAAAATATTTGTCTTTTCAGATATTATTTTAAAAATTTGTTGCTATTATTATTAAAATTAAAACTGTTGAACAGAAAAACCAAAATTTTTCAAAAATTGTTTATTTTTGTATTATGCAAGATTAGCATTGTGTATATGAATTTTTCAATGTCAGTTTCTTATATATTTTTTTTTTTACTGTTATATTTATGAATATTTTATAATTTGATTATTTAATTGCAAACATTTTTTTTATTGTTATAAATGAGTTTACTGCTATCTGCAGGGGTATATGCTTTTCTGGTGTTTGCCTGCTGCTTATTTTATTATATTTATACTTAAAAAGACTTTGAATATTTGATAAATTGTTGTACTAGTAAGTAAAATAAGGTCACACATTTCATACCTGTTATATGTGGATAGCATTATAGCAGTCGGTTATAAGTTTTCTTTTTAACTTGGTTTGTTGTCATACTGCAGTAAATAACAGTTCATTTATTTATATATAATTTACCCTTGCATTTGAAAATTATGGTTTTAATTGTATATAGCAGACCATTATGATGTAAACCCAATTGTTAAAAGAAAGGGTTAATTATTTAAATTGGTATAATTTTTATTGAAATTGATTTTAAATGAAGAAATCTTCAAAGTGAACTTAAAATTATAAATATAAACAACAATTTTGATAACTTTAATTTCTGAGTTTATGAAGCATCAGGAATTTTTTTTTTACTGAGTTTAAACCTTAATTTGTATATATTCTCCCTGTCGAACAAACAGGATAATTTGTCTGTTCAATGAATGATTCTTATTAGTTTATCAAAATCAAAAATGTTTAACTGTACTTCACTGCATGCTCTTGAACATTTGTAGTGATCAATGTTCGTAACCATTTACACAAGAAAAATTAAAAAATTTGTTCATTCAAAATTGTTTTCTTTTGTTAAAATTTTCCAGTTTAGAATGATTGATTCTATTATAATTATTAATATATTCTATTTTACTTTTACAGGAGAAGAATAGAGCACCTTACAGAGTATATACACCACCATATGTACTTGCTCGGGGACGTGAGAAAATGGGAGGTGGTGGTGGTGGAGAATGCAGTGATACATTGACAGCAAGTAGTGATACACCATGTTCAGTTTTGTATGTCAGTTACTGCCTTTCTGAAGATCAGCATTGGCTGTTAGCCACTGCCACTGATGAACAAGGTGTTATTCTAGAGAAGGCTACTGTTAATGTACACATACCTAACAGGTATTTTTTTTAATACATTAGACAGTTTTATTTCTTAAGTTTAAGTTTAGAAACTTTTAAAAAACCATGAAATACCTAGGGTTAAATTTTTCTCATAAAATGTAGTCAGATTTCTTTTCTATAACTTTACTTAACATGAAAAAAAATGTACTTGAATACTGTTTTGTTTGATATTAAAAATTTTGTAACTAAAAAGCCACTAAGCAAATAATTTTAACAAATGGTAATATTTTTAGTCATAAATAGAGTATAATTTAATCATAATATTTTATGTGTTTTTTTACATAAGAGTAATATTTTCCATATTATTTTTTGTTTCTAAATATTACTAGCTTCATTATTTTTTTAAATTACCTCTTTTAGGCTTTTTCTGTTTATTTATAAGTTAGTTTATTTGTCCCTTTACATATAAAAGGGTAGTTATTCTTAAGACTTCTTGATACCTTGCTGTGGCTACCAGTCTTTTTTTTGTATTTTACTAACTACTGATATGATAATACGGCTGAAAAAATATCCTGGCAAAACCTTCTTAAAATAAAATCATTGTATGTACAAAGTGTAGTGAAAAATATTAATTTAAAGTTCATCTATGTTTGTTTTTTATATCCCTATGCATGATCCAGCAGCAGCATGAGAACTCATCTTCCCATTCATAACAAGAGATTTCTTTTCTTGTATTCACAGTTTTTAAATTTTCCATAGAGACTCAGCTAATTTAATTTTTTGTACATCCTTCTTCTACCCAAGAGACTTAAAGCTTACCAAAGAGACTCAAAGGTTATTATATTAAAAGAATATATTGAATAGTTATTTTTTTTTAAAATGAAACCGATATCAAGACCATGTAATGTGATACACATATAAAGAATTCCCACTGTCCCTACTGATGCTGTGTACTATATATAATTATATTGGTTCTGAAACCTTTGGCTACGGCCATATTTTTAAATGTAGCCGATGCAAAAACTTTCAATGGTTACGCACATGATTTCTCGTTTATTTTTCATCCGAAAAATCTCACAAAATTAGGGTAGGTTAACAAAGAATTGGTGATTCGTACGGTACAAAATTTTGATGTGTTATTTTTGGAAAATTTTTTCGCGCTAAAAAAATTCAAAACTTTTTTTTGGGGTTTCTAAGGTATATTTTTTTCAAGTGATCTGTGACCCATGTTTCTTATTACACTGTTTTAAAATTTGAAATTTTGTGGTAAATTTGGTATAAAAATTTTTAAAATTGTCAAAAAATGATTATATAAAATAAACATAAAAAATTGTCTATCTTTACGTTACAGAACTTGAATAAACGGGTTATTGCCTGTTCTAAACATGGCTTCCTTTTATTGATCTGTCAGTGACATAACAGCTTGCCAGCTGACATGCGTCTCAAAATATTAAGATTCTACAGAAATCTTGCTAACTTGGCCCCAATTGTTATAATCTAAATTTTTGATGCCTTGAAAGTAACAAACCAAAAGTCTTATCGGCATTATTTTTGAATGTGTTATGAAGTATAGAATTTCCTCTTTCATTCAGTGTCAAAAGCAGCTCGCTAACTTACTTGCGTCTCAAAATATTACGATTTTACAGAAAGCTTGCAAACTTTTCAACAATTTTTCACCGTCTAAAAATGCATAAAATCGGTTCCTCGTAACTGTCGTATAAGTAACTTATCAAAAAACTTATTGGCAGTATTTTTAAATGTATTATGAAGTATAGAATTTTCTCTTTCATCCAGTATAAAAATCAGCTCACTAGCATACTACTTGTGTCTCGAGATATTACAATTCTTCTGAACACCTGCTTACTGGTAAGACATGCTTACCAGACGTAGCCATAAGGTTAAGACAAAATATCTATTTTTTATGATTTTACTAATGGTGCTACATATCTTGTACAGAAACTCATATCTTTTCCTGTACATGTTCCAAATTAACTCATTTCATCTAGATAATGAATTGTCTTATCCTCTTCACAAGATCACATAATATCTCTTAAATATGACTCTTAGATATTTATGAAATAATATGTTAATGTTCAGTCAATAATTATCTTTTCTGAACATGATAAGAAAATTCTTTGAGTTAAGATATGATATAGTTCTAGAAAAATTTGGCAGTTCAGAATCTGTCTGTATTCATGGAATTTAATATTTTATTCAAGTTAGGAAGTTCTTTATTAAAAAAAATAAATGAACTTTTTTTTTTTTTTATTAGCAGTTTCAGTGCAATTGTCCATCAGTTGTTTTCACATGTTGTCTTTTTAGGGCTAACATGTTTACCATCAATTTTGTACTTCTTTATTATATTAAAAATTGTTCTTTCACTAACACCCACTTTATGTATAAATTAACTATAAAACTGAATCGTTATGGAGTAACACGATACTTTCCTTCACTGAATTGAATAATGGTGTTAAGCATTACAAATGATGGTATTGTTATTAAACATCAACAGTAAAGACTAAACAAGATTTTGAATTGCTTATCATCGGCATGTCATAGTGCCAGACAAGTGATAGCTTAAATTACATTATTATACATATAAAACAATAATTGTACTTACAAAGGGGAGTGACAGCTTAGTTAGTTAGCTTAGATAACGTTCAGCTTAGATTACTGAGGTATAACTCATACATGCTGAATTCATATTTTATTGCTGCACAGTTTCATGACACGGGGATTACTTTAGTGATAATTATTATACATGAATGAAATTCATGAAAAAAATTTTTTTAAATAGTATAGTAGATTACAATTCTAAATCAGACAAATACTTTGTGTTTCTCTACATTTATTCATTTAATATTTCTTATTGTTTTGCTTGGGCCCTATGTTAGTTAAACAGTCATGCTTGATCTGTTGTATTTATAGTATGTAAAATATTGCTTAGAATTTATGATTAATGTTCATCAAGATACAAGTGAATAACAGTTCGATTTTGTGTGCTTGTGATAGTATGTGTGCATGCCTTAGAATCGCATACAATAATTATATACAATAATGTTAAGTGTAACAAACTAATGAACTTCCAAGAAAAGTGATTAAATTTAATTATTATAAATAAATTCAAAGAGTATTGTGTTTTAAAAGGCAACATAAATAGCCAGGAGACCTCTCCTGGCTGACTTATGTGCATGAAAACTAGTACCCAAAGGGTTATAATATTTATTTCTTAACGCAGAATTTCTCTTAATTTTTTTTTTTTTTAATGTAAAAGTTTATTATGAAATGTAATTTTTCTTCTATCATAACATTTCATGTGAAATAAAACATTTATCCTTCATGATCTTTTTTCCTTTTACTACATTTCCTATGTTGAGTTACAGTTAATATTAATGATACAGGTGGTTTTATGACTGATATGTAGGGAATTGAGTAAGTTGTTTAAAAAATAAGAAGAAATCAACAAAATTAATTTACTAAAGTCTTCTTTATTGTGAAAGGTCCTAATTTCAAATATTTTTTTTATAAAACTAGTCAATGTATTTCTGGTTTTTTGCATTATCTTGAATATTAGGAAAACATTGTGTGAAATTAAAGTGGGTATGTCAATGTGTTTTGAAGAACCCGTAGAAGAAAGGCGTCAGCGAGGCGTGTTGGACTACAAAAGCTGATGGATTTCATTTTGGGTGTGATGTCAAAGAGTGTAACACCATGGAGACTAGTTGTCGGTCGAGTTGGACGAATAGGGCATGGAGAATTGAAAGGTAATTCTAATGTATTTAAAACAAATTATATAATGCCATTATTTAGTTAAATGTATTTTTCTTTTCTAGTATGATAATAGTTTAACTTGCTTATTTATCAGAAATCCTACATTTGTGATTAATAATCTATGTTCAAGGGACATTCAGAAAGTAAGTTGGGCTATTTAAAACTAATAACATTGTATTTTAAAATGATATTATTACAAGAAAGGCCACACCATTAATTATTTTTCAGCATAGTCCCAATATTTTGACATCATACTATAGAATCAGTTTCTGAATACTCTCCTCCTTAAGTGATGCAACATATGAAGAAAGTTGGTTTTACGTAGTTCATGATATTGTTATTGTTTCCTACTGATGACCTGATACTAACTGTCTGACAAGGAACTTCTTTAAATGGAGGAACTAATAAAACCATTAAAACTTTATTTGTAGGCTGAAGAGGTGATGTATTTACTCTAGTCAAATAAGACGATGAGTTCTTGAATTTGAGCAACAGCATGGCATTGAAGCTTATTGTGAAAGTGTAATGTTTTTTATATCAATGTAATATAGTGAGCTCAGTATGTAAAGACAATTAAAGCATTCTAACAGCCACATTTGAAAACCACTCATCTTCCAATTGTGCCTGAAAATTACATTTTATATAATACAGATTTTTTCTCCCAACAGGCAGCTGTTCTTCCATGCATTAGCTCACATTGATTTCTTTAATTTATTTTATTAAAAAAATTATATTTTTCTTGTGCAAGTTAGATTAGCTTTAAAGTAAAAGTTGAAGTATTTCTGTGTATAATATTATTAATCAACACCTATTTGCTTTCTTTAATCAGGAGTCGTCTATGTGAATTGGTCCTTTTTTCCATGAATATACTTTCCTTTTTGATTGGGTGAAAATTTCCAGAGTATAATATAAATATATGGGTTTCATGTACGAGTAAAATTTATATATTGAACTTTTTAGAAACTTTTTTACAGTAAAATATATTTTCATTATATTAAATAGAAGAGGTATTTCAAGTACTACCAGTCCTTAATGTTGCTCCACGTTATTACCTTCTTGGCAACTTTCTCTCATTAATTACTGTATTGATCTTTGTCAATGTAATAAAAAGAACACAAATCTGGTTGTTGTATAAAACATATTTTATAATATTAGAAATAGCATGAATCTTGATGTTACAATTAATACTGTGTTTTAGAAAAAACATGAAACATGATGAATTAATGTTCTAGAAACATTAAGGTTGTGGTTTTGTGATCGGCAAGAGAATATACATGTTTGGCCTTCCCAGCATCAGTATTTTCATCCCAGAACTGTATGTTATTAATTAGGCCTTACATTTGGTCAGCCCAAAATTTTGACATGTTCTTGTTTGCTCAGATTCCGTGTACGCCTTACAGACAATTAGTAACATATACTCCAGACACCCTGTTATTTATGAGATTCAGTGTTTAATCTGCAAATGACTAGTTGTAATACAACAGTAAACTTCTGCTGGATCCCTGGCCATATAGAAATTTCAGGCAATGAATGTGTAGACAGTGTGGCAAAAGAGGCTTGTTTTCAGCACCCTTTTACCAGTTGCATTGCTTCTAATGATCTTGTCTATTTTTCCTGAAGAAGGGGTAGGTAGTTCATGATGAGTGGCAATGTGAGCGGGATGCTGCCGTGAATAATAATAAACTTTGTCCGATTAAAAACACTGTTTCACTATGGAGGTCCTTGTGTAGGATTAACCATTGAGAGGAGGTTATTATCTGCTGTTTGCAAATAGGGTGCACTAGACTCGCTTGTGGATATCTGATGACTCAAACAGATACAAAAATTTGTGCTCATTGCAACTTTGGACTCACAGTGCACCATATCCTTGTGGATTGTATCATTGTATGGCATTGCATTGCAAGTTACTAAGGCTAACATACTTACTAACCAGCTAACTAGGGCTAATGTGCAAGCAATTCTAGGAGATTGTGAAGTTTTGTTGTCATCTGTTTTACAATTTCTTAGAGCCGCCCATTTATATTAAAATATATAAATTAGTATAGTGTATAATATAAATATTGATGATGCCATTTGCTATAATGCAAATTTTGATTATATTTTTTTAGATTTATAATTTTTTTTATATATATTTTTTTATATCTTTTATGTTGTCATTTCTCTTTTAGTATGCATTACAGGCTTTTTACTGTAAAGATGTATTTTTGCATGTCAGGGTTTTTAGTTTTTAACTTTTAACTGTTCAGTTTTTGTAGAGCAAACATTGTATTAGGCAATGATAACACAAAAGTGCTTTTTAACTTGAAAAAAAAAAAGGTATTGCAAAAACATAAATTATTTTCTCATATCTACTCAACCAAAATCATTTTTGTACTAATCATATACAGTAAAACAAGAAATTTTGAAATATTTTCTTCATTCATATTTTCCATGATTTTTGCCCAAGAATTTGTTTACTGGAGAATTGCCTATTAATAAGCATTAGTTTCAGTAAAAAAAAATATATATAGAATGTTTGTTTTTGTAGATTAACTAGTGAAGATTGAAATGAACTGGATTTAACAGGATTTATTTTTACATATGTGAGTAAGAAGATAGGTTGGGCTATGCTATGGAGAAGGGTTGCCTTCTGTCCAATAAATATATATCTGTTAGTACCCATGATACTGTTTAATGGATGCAAATGTCCTGAACTAACAAAATAAAGATTAGTTTATACAGACAGAATAAAAACATGGTAATATTTATTATTTAACCTTTTATATCTACTTCTGTATTTCTGTTATTTAATAATTTACATATAACGAATGAACACATGCAAGCATGAATATAACAATATATAGATTAATACATTATATCGCTATTGGCATTATCAATATTGGCTTTGATTTACTGAATATGAAAAATATAAACAACAAAAACAGGTTCTTAAATAAATTAATAAATATTACTTGCTGTAGGGGTATCGGCCAATATTGATATTTAATATATGAGTAATGTGCACATCATCACATTCTTCATTATGAAATATAAAGACTTTTATATAATTAAATAAAATATTTTCATTTTATTATTATTAAAGAAAAAACAATTTAAATTTGCTTCGCTCTTCAGGAAAAATCATTAAATTGAGATGGCTATAATTTAATGAATGATTCACAATTTAGTTTCCACATACAAGAAAGTATCATTATAAGGATATTTCTACAATACTATAACTTTAACTGCATTATACTTTTTCAGGATTATTGAGATGATGCCACTAACGGTACACATCTCAAAATGATTAGAAGACCTCTTTAGTACGATGCTCAGCTGATAAATTTTACACATTAGCTTGTTGCTACATAAAGACAAAGATACTACCGAGTCAGGCGTTGCAGCACATGAGAGCTAAAATCTGCCTTTACAAACCTGCGATAACGCATTGAAATCCGTTTACCAGTTTGTTTAAGTAGCAGTTAAAATGGAGTTGTGTACGCCCAACACAGTTAACAACAGTGCGCAGTGATTGAATTTTTAGAAAGAAAATGTGAATCCTACAAATATTTTCCATCATTTAAAAGCTATTTACAGTAGTGAAACTGTTGACAGGAGTACTGTGAATAGATGGGCGTTGAAATTTCACATGTGTGAAACCAGTAAAGCGATAACTGAGGACTCACCTTGCAGCAGACAACTAGTTTCTGTGACTGATGAGAAACATTGAAAGGAGGTGGATGATTTGGTTCAAAGTGACTGGTGAATCACCCACACAACGCTATTCAGTTATGGATATCTAAAGAACTAGTAGGGCATATTATCAAGCAATTGGGTTACTTTAAATCTATTCACAGTGGGTGCCATTCAAACTCTCTGATGGCTCTCATCCCAACCTCCATAGGGGAAGACACCCACCAAGTGACGATTCCGGTCGCCACACCACCCCTCCTGTTCCTAGCCCTGAGGGGCTTTACCGGGAGTCTTCTTATTGACCTTCGTACTGATTACATATCTTAGTCATCTGCCAGGCCTCAGTCAGGATGGCCCCGATGCAAATGCTGCGGTCCACATTTAGCATCAGAGTAAGATACCTCAGTAGCAAATGCCCTCGACGTAGGCTTAGGTCGACCTAAACGTAGCCCTAAAACTATATAACCGCAGTGCAGAAGCACCAAACCTCGCGCCTACTCTAAATCAATCTAACTACCCATGTGACTTTGAATGTCATATACATAATGATCAAATTGATTGGAGATTAAATTCCCACTCAGTCGAAATGTTGACCTATAACATTACACATGCAACATGCATTCACAAAGGGTCAGAACGGAGGCTAATACCTCCCAAAGAACCACGTTCATGTGACATTCTCTTCTCGCCCCATCTTAGCCCACATCAGATCCAACACCACCAAGGCCACCCGCACAAACGAACCAACCCTGGGGATGCCAAGCAAAGCAAAGCAAAGCAGCGCAAACCCATAAGACAGTCACTGCCCTGCCAGTGCTATGCCACAATGCAAACACAGTATTAAGAAAATAACCGTGGCTCGTCGTCAAAATTGCCTATATCCAGCCACGTAACTGGACAAGCCGGAATCCTAGAAGGTAGGAGTCACCCAGGCTTCTACCTTCTACACTCCTTCTGCAACCCTGGAAGATGCAATGGTCCGCAGGAAGCTAGAAACAACCTGCCACTAAGCCCGGGTCTTCCAATTGACCCTTAAATCAAGGCCCAAGTGCAATCTCTCAAGTTCCCTAACCACTCTGTCACGCGCAAATTCATACCAGGGACAGACGTACAGCACATTGCTAACAGTGTCTGGAACCCTACATTATGGGCAAAGTCCTGATTCCACAAGACAAAACCTAGCCAAGCTATGCCGAAAAGCACCATGCCCGGAAAGAAACTGCATTATGTGCCAATTGGGGAATACCCACTTATTGGCGCATAAACTAATAAACCTCTGGAAACAAGTTCTGGGTATTCTGACCCTTAGTGGACTCATCCCATCGCGCTTGCCACGCAATGAATCCCTGGTCCTAAATTTCATGCAATTGGACCGAGGTTAAAAGACCAGCTTACTTGGCAACATACCGCTCCCTGCGCTCAACAGCAAGCAAGTCTAATGGCTTAACACCAGCTATCACAGAGACTGCCTCCTGCGAGATTGTCCTGTAACCGCCAAGAGCAGAAGATGGTGGTACAACTTCTGTTTCTTCCCTCATTTCAAGAGGGGTCTCAAAGGTAATCATTACACCACTAACGATGAGGTGAAGGAGGCTGTGACCACTTGGATTTGAGAAAGACCATTAGAACGTTTCATTGACGGAATGCAAATACTTGTCATATGTTGGGAAATGTGTATTAGTGTAAACGGGGGTTATATTGAAAAATTAATACTGCATTTTGTAGCTAAGGTATTTTACTTTTATTCATTTTATATTTCATTCCAATATCTCTTCATTCCCATGCTACGCATATATATACAAAATTTATCAGCCGAGCCTCGTATTTGATCAGATAACATACACAATCTGTTTTATGTTTGATTATTTAATTTGTTGTTTTTATCAAATTCATTATGTGCTTTTGTAAAATTAACTTAATACAGTATCATACTTCTGCATGTAAGTCATTTGAACTCAGCTTACTTGAATAATATGAAATTTGGAAGTGCTGACTTTTATAAAAACACATTTAATTTGATCCCACACTAAACCATTTTAAGATTAGTAGCAGTACCATTAACATTAACACTACTCTCAATAACACTGAGAAAAGGATTGGATTATAAGCTCTAGAAGATCTTCCAAAAGTACATTTCCAATATTAAGATTTGTTTTGAGTAACTTATTATTACCACCGTGTACATATTATTATATTTATTTTTCAGTGAGGAAGATCTGGCAGATAAAAAATGATCATTGATCGTTGCCAAGAATTATACCCCGAACCTAACTAGTCCAAAAGCCAATTGTTAAATACTTAAAGAAATGGGGAAACAGTGTCATACAATTTAGAGTAGAAGTTTTTATTTTAATTACCAATTAAAAATTGATATGGAGAAAAAAGATTAAAAAAAGGATGAACATACTGCTATGTTTACTGGGGATTCTCTTATAAGGTCCTATTGAACATTCTCTTGTACGATCCCACCATTCATATATGAAATAAAATGTTAATTTCATGTACGTAGGAAATAGATGATATTTTATAGAATGAACTTCATTGTTCTTTCCTCTCAATGTAAGTTAATATAACTGCATAATAATTATATTTATACAAGAATTTCAGAGACTCATTTGTTCAATCAGTAGCACTTGAATATTCAGCAAAACATTATAGATGTGCGTTGTAGTAGCACTTTTATCAGAGCAAAGTAATTCTCAGAATTAAACAAAATAGTTGTGTTAAAATAGATGAAAATTATACAGATTAATGCTGCTAGTTTCATAAAACTTGTTAACATAAGCTGTTTTGCTCTCAGAAATATTAGTAATTTATAAAATCGCTTTTTAATATTATAATATTTTGTTTTAAATTTTTTTTGCCAGAATATTGTATTACTATTCTTAAATGTAGAAAATTCATTATTGTAAAGAATAAGAATATCTTCTTATTATGATTAGTGGTTCGATTATTGTGTATATCTTATTCAGATTTTTGTAAAGCATAATTTTTCACAGGATGGAGTTGGCTGTTAAGTCGTAAATCACTACTGAAAGCATCAAAGCATTTAAAAGAAATTTGTGGTCAGTGCTCACTCCTTTATCCGCATGACATGCCCTGCATTCTCAGTGCCTGTCTTGTATCAATGGAACCTGATTCTGCTCTTCGTATGATGCCAGATCAGTTTACACCCGATGAGAGGTTCAGTCAAACATCTATTAAAAGTCAACTGTCCACACCTCAAGATGTTACATGTACGCATATACTAGTCTTCCCTACATCTGCTACAACACAGGTAATATATTTTTTTAAGAACCTGTTTTTGTTTTTTAAACTTTTTACATCTACTTTATGTTGGGGCACACTTAATTGGTTGGTACTTTATTTTTTGCATATCTGATATCAAGATTGGAAATACATTCAGAGAAATCATAAGCTGTAATAATATTAATTTAATTAAAACAAAAATTTTGAAAATAAAAAGAATATATAAAAAAAGTTTTAAGTACTTGTTCAGGAACTGCGAAATGATGTATTGGACTATGCTTCAACAGATAAGCTTATTATTTCTTAATATTGCTATTATGGTAACACGAGACCTTCATTGTATTATAACTAGACACTCTTACATTAATACATACATTAATTTGGTATTGGCCAATCTGTAAATACTATTAATTCAAAATAAAACATAGTTTCACACAGTTTATTTAATTCAATTTTTCATTAAAATAGTAAAGATAAATATTTTTATACTGATTTGAATACTAGATCGTGGATACCGGTGTTCTTTGGTGGTTGGGTTTCAATTAACCACACTTC
>JAAAKQ030149821.1:16135-31046 GCA_010016005.3 Zanna intricata
TTTCTAGGATCTAGTGATTTTTCTAGGTCTATTTTTTTCATTTTTCCTCGTCTCATATGCGTTAAGTATTTAAAGCTTTCTTATCCTGGATTGATCTGATTAAGCTTATTTCTCATTAATTTTTCTAATTACTTATTTATTTTTATTCTGTTCATTAATTTTCTCAAGCCTTTCTTTTGTATAAAAGAAAAAATTATTATTTCGTATACGAGAAGATCTTATATATAAAGTCGAATCAACTAACCGATTACTTTCAAGTATTGAAGACAAATTCATGTTATCCCAAAGAAGGTTTTAAGCTACAGACGGTAGCCCCCTTGAGGATTAAGTATGAATTTTTTGTCATAAAAGATGTATGTATTTCAGTTATTACTATTCTATCTTATAATTTAGGTCCTTTTTCAGGTTTCTATAAATCTTGAATTCCTAAACTATCTAAAAAAAACAATGCGGGGGATCCAGGGGCGGAGTCCTCTTGCTACACGGGGATGACGATCAAAGCGAGCTGTGCAGCCCTGGAATTTGCCTGGGCCGACCTGGACTCCTACCGGGTAGTATATATATATATATATATAAATAGATTATTTTGAGTAACTTTCAAATCAGAATTGAAACTTTCAGCCATACTTTTATCTGGAAGTATGTTATGGAGGTTTTAATAATTGGGTAATTACAAGCATAGCATGATGATGGTAGTTAAGAATAAACTAAAAGCATGGTTTTTAATATTCAATAAGATTTTTACAGTTAAATAAGAAAAATAACAAGCAATTTTAAACAAAACATTATGTAGTCCCATCGTCGCCATTGAAGTAATTAGTACACAGAAATAAGTAATAGTTATAAAATGAGTTAATGGTTATTGGATAAATTTATATTATTATTAGTGTAGCTTATAGATTTAGCTACCGATGTTCTGATTATAAATAATACAACACTGCAGCGTATCAAATCAGAAGTACTATGTTTAATTACTCATTAATTAATTGTGTTTCTTAGACCTTAACAAATATATTTTCCTTCCAACACCTTATAATTTAAAAAATTAACTTTGTTTTCATCTAAGATGAAATTATACATATTGTTTTATAGCGTTTTAACTATAAATTTATAAATTATAATGTTTTACAGTATATTATCATAAAAGAGTAGAATATTATTTACTCATTACCAATTAAATATAATACTGTAGAAAAATGCACTATAAAAAGGCGCGATTTCACAGGCAGTGGCTAAAATGTAGTTAATAATACGATAAAGGATAAATTTTTATTAAGTAGCAATATTTAAAGCTAAAAAACAAATTGTATAACATGGTAAGTGATGGTTTACGGCCATGTCTGCCTAACGCGGTGTCATCTCGCCTTATTAGCTACACGTCCTATAAATACAAGATTTTATCGTAGACCGTATAAAATCATTTTTGATGTAACTACAATTATTTTTCCTTTCAAGATTGCGTAAAACTGGTTTATTATTGTGTTATATTCCGTAGTGAGCTATGGAAGTACTCAAAATTTAAATAGCTTCTTCGGAAAAATAAATATTGAATGATTTTACCTTACCGGTATTTTTTTAAAAGATTGAAAAAATCTTTCAAAATCGATGATCAAAATTACTTTGTCGTTGAGATAAAGAGAATACAAAATGAAATCGGAGTAGCATTTTTTGTTTCATTATATGCTAAACCATAAGAAATAATAATACTGCCTTTTTTTATATATTAGAGTAAGGAATTTCTCTTTCGATCTCTAAAAACTATACCGCAACCGAGCCGAGCTATCGAGTTCATTTATCCTTCATTGCTGGGGCGATAAAACGATATCGTAAGCATTATGCAGATAATTATACTATAAGTTAATTACAAACAACTCTCTAAATCAACTATGTGTAGACTAAGTATGAGCTAGTCAAGTAATCTAGAGTTGATGCATCATTTATATGTATACTTGTAACTCCTAGCGTTATAGGCTAGTGAATATAACGCTAGACTTATTTGTACGCCTAGTTACATAATGCGTTAAAATTTCTTTAGATGGAAAACTGTCTCTAAACACAGAAGAAAAAAACAGTAGATAAAAATATGTACGGTCAAGCTGAATAATTAGATAAATAAGAATTAAAAATTAACTGCTCATTATACGTGCACAAACACCTTGTGAAATACCTCAAATGTTAAAATGTACAGTATGCAAATGTTTTCATATAAAATAATAGTAACAATAGACTGTAATATATTTTTATTATAACAATATATTTTATTATTTAATGGATATCAAGTATAACGACGATTGGAAGAGCAGCTAGGTACCTAGGTTGTATAATGTAGCTTAAAAAAATTTTAATACAAACTAAAGTTAATTGAACTGTACAAAATTAATTTTTTAAAAGTCTAGATTCAGAACTATTAACTATTACAAGGGAATGGTTTCACTGTCACAAAATAATTTTTATAATATTAAGAATAAATTTAAAAAAAAAAAATTTATCTGCCTTATCAGCACAAAGATGTATTTTTTTTTTCAAGATCTTTCGGTTTATTTAAACCATCAACAGGAGATTAAAATATTATGTCAAAAATTAAAAATTAACAGTCAGTCATAACTGGTTTTTTTTTTAAAATTATTATTATTCTATTTATTTATTAATTATTGTACTATTAGCATAATTCATTAGTATACTATTTATTTATTATTTATATACTAACGGAAACTATATTTAAGAAATTTATTCAATATTAAGAAATTAAGAGTAAATTATTTACTCAGTTTTTTCTTTGAGTTAAGTTCAACAATTTACGATTAAACAACTGCCGTAACATACAGGTCCTGCAGCAACATTTTTAACGCGTGAAAGTCGATATTACATTTTCATAGGTAATAAATAACTAAGTTTTATTTGAAAATAAACCTCATTAATTAATTACTTGAATTTTTTTCTCGGGAAGTAAATAAAGACTTAATCTTTCTTTACTTAATCCAATCTTCTTCTAAACAACACAATGAAAAAACTACTCATTATTTTATTATTATTGATTGATGGCTACGCAAGTACATATATAATAAAAATAAAGCCTGACGATATGGAAGTGTCATAGAAGTCATGTTTTCATAAAATAACTCATTAGGCTTAAGTGCAAAATTCAGTTTGCCATAAACATTTTCCTTAAAATGAAATTAAAAACAAATATGTCGTATGTTTAATAATAATATTTACCGTTTACGTACTTTTTCGTTACAAATGAACTACGTTAAAAAAAAATCTTAATGTTGCGGCTGATTAAATACTGTTTTTACAACTTTTTTTAAAAAATAGGCTCAGCTAATTCTTGTGAGAAATTTATAATTGTTTTTACCTCATTTTTTAATATTGTTTGCATAAGTAGAAAAATATGACTTTTTTATAGTTTCCATCATGTCTTAAGAGATTTGGAAAGTATAAATGGTTCGGAAATCTGTTTTAATCTGTTATTCGTGTGGACATCGGTATGCACTTTGTTGATTGGGTTTCAATTAACCACACATCTCAAGAATGATCGACCTGAGACTGTACAAGACTACACTTCATTTACATACATATATATAATCCTCATTCATCCTCTGAAGTAATACCTTGCGGTGGTTCCGAAGGCTAAATAGAAAAAAAAAGGAAAAATGAAATCTGTTTAAAACAATGTTTTACAAAAGTAAACGAAATTTAAAAAAATAAAAATAAAAAATGAATAATACAGGAAAAGGATTAATGATATTTTAGAAAAGGATGTAGGGTTATTACGTTCTTGTGTAATGTGATATGAAAAAAAAAAACAATTTCAAAAAGTTGATAAATAATCTACGTAATCAATGTTGATAAGTAATCTACGTAATCAGGAGAGGATTAATTACATTATATGTCCAAGGAGATTTAATTTAGAAAAAGTAAAGTATCAGCTACTCGGGGATAAGTTCTGAAATTAAATTAAGCACAGTAGAAGTAGATTCCATTGTCGCCTCTTATAAAATGCAAACACAGGAATCTTTAAGGTTAAACATTTAAAATTCGTTACCATTCAATTTACTGATATGGAAAAAAATACTGACGCAAGGCACATTTGAAGAAGGTTCTAGATTTTTGTACTTAAATAAACTTTAAAATTTATTTTTACAAAATAAATCAATAAAATTTCATATGATAAACATGCTCTACACAAAGCGAGTTTATTGTGGATTAAAAAAATTAAATAGCATTACTTAATCACAAAAAATCGTAATAAAAACAAAAAGCAGTTGGTTCTGGTTGTTTTAATTTAAGTTTGTTTTACATGCTTTTAAAATTTAAATTGAATAATTTAATGTGCAGGTAAATTTTTTTGTACAGTTTTTACTCAAATATTTAATCTGGGATTACTGTATATTGTAGAATAATTATCGATCAACATTTGGATCTGAGTGAGAAGAATTTAGGAAATTTCGGGATAAAAAATACAACAACAATTATTATAATTTTTCTTTTAATTATTTATTAATTTATTTTTCAAACAGAAGCTGCAATACGATTGCATCACAACGTCTAAATTCATACATACAATACGAATATTAATATATTTTCACTTATATATAATATTTATATATATATAAAACGAAACGTACATCGATAAATGCAAAGTTTATACAACAGTTTTTGAGTATTAAAGGTACCACTGTGTTTTTTTTATTATATATACATGTATATAAATTTTATTATACGAATGACCGATCTATTTACATATATTAGTCGAATACATTTTGATTTTTTCTGTCAAAACTTCATATTCTTATTTAATAAGACTTCTTCTTAAAGTCTTTTGTCTATATTCATAAAATTATTTTGGGTGTAACAAGTAAGAGATCATGTTTTACTCGTAAGTTCAGTAATAATTAAGTAGTACAAAACTATAATCAATAGTAGCACATATATATATATATATATATATTTATTTATATAAATTAACCAGAACGATGGTATGTTTAAAAAAATGATTATCTGCAACGCAGAAAAATTCATACATATGTACATTGTAATACAACGAATAAAAATTTACATTAATGTAATATAAATTCATATTTTTAAAATAGTCCTAAATTAACATAAAGTTCTGTTATGTAAAAAATTAAATAATTAAATGTAGTAATAAATTCACAATTACAATGATTTTCGCGTTATAAATTTCTTGTTAATAAAGCGACATTTAATTTTATTCAGTATAAATGTAAAATGAGGAGTATAAATGAGTATTGTATTATACATTAAAAATTACAGTTCCGTTAAAAAACTCTCTTTATTAAATTTTTACGAAATATAAACAAATTTCATTCACATTAATTATAATTATAACAGATTAAGATAAATGAAACTTATACTAAATTTTTAAATAACCCTGGTAGATCACTATGCGTTACTTTTCTAATTACGCATAACGAATTAAACTTTCAATGAATTCGAAATAAATGCGTAATTATTAATACTTTTTTGAAAGCATTAATTAAAAAAGAACATTTATTTAATACAAATGTTTTATTTATTTGTGTAGAAAACAGTTCAAACTCTAAAAATAAATATAATTAAAAAACCGCATAATAAATTATTACACTTTTTAGCAATATTAAATGTAATTTTTGGAAATTATTTTTTTTTTACGTATATAGTTCGTATTTTATACATATATTTTTACCTCGACCTTATATAAGTCAATTTTAAATATTCTCTTCGGATTATTTAATATTCTGAAGAGAAATATATTTTAGCGGTTTGCATAACAACAGTTACGGTTATATAAGTACTAATCGTCTGTCATTCGTTTGTTCGTTTTAACTGTTAATTCTAATTTTATATTTCATCTCGTACAAATTCATAAAAATTAAAATTAAAACAATCGAAAGAAAAGATACATTATTCATACCTATTCGCAAATACATTTTTGCGCATTATTTTGTCGCAGGTTTTATACATTCTGCCGATTAATATATTTAAAAGCTTTGTTATATAACTTGAATAAATAAGAAAAACCGCTTAAATAATTTAGTTAACATATAATTAATAATCACACATGTTTTCAACAGATCAATATTTAAAATTACATTAATTAACGAGCAAGGAACAACTGCGGTTATAATAATATACATTAACAATAATAATGGTTCATTTAATCGTATAATAATCTAATCGTATACCACAGATACATCTATAGTAAGAAATAAAACCATTAAATAACGAATCTTACTTCACATTCTAGTAAATCAAGTTTATTTATAGTTTTAAAGTAGTTTTTAAAAAAGGTACATCGACTTAAAGCTATTAATATCATAGATATTTAAGAATAAATCCATCGGTTTAAAATGAATCAAATAAAATATATTGAAAATTATTAAAGAAAAAATCAAAAGTGTACGAAAATTAATCAGCAATAAAGTACACGGTTCTGCTATTATGATTTTAAAATTGTATTTTGTTCGCATTTAATACCATGTTATAGGCTTGTTTATGTTTGACGAAAGAAAAATATTGTGAAAGTGAAGTATTGTGAGGTATACACACTTCGCTAATGGAAAATTATTCTTTTTTCTTCATATGTTTAGTAACAAAAGTCGATTGATAATTTGTTAACAAATTTATGCTTATATATATATACAAAACTAAAATTTCAGAAAAAAAAAATTGTTAAATTTAAGTAATTTTATTTTGAAAAGTTTATAGTTTTAAACCATTTAAATAATTTTGATACTGATAATCCATAACTATAAGAAAATGAACCGACGCAAATTTATAAATTTAGTATTTTATTTTAAATGTTATTTTTAAACGTTTCGAATAAATTACTACAGGTATCGTATTAAAAGCAACCGAACACAAATTTTTAACTTTCTGAAGAATATTCACGAATTAGAAACCGATATGTATCGTTTCTGTTCATGTAAAGAGTACATACAGTCGTGGACTTTCACAGTCCTTTTAACCGTATTTTTCTAAGATAGGAATGTAGATCGTTTGTGATATCATAAAGTGTTTACGGTTTTCTAATACATCTTGATAGTTTTATTGCGTATTACGTCGCTATTTCTTGCTTCTTTAATTATTACAGTAAGCTAAATGTTGTGAAATAGTAAAACTTTTCGATTCGCTGTTATTTTTTAAACGCTTAATGAATAAATTAAGCTAGGTAAAGATCGTACCGATGGATAAGACTGTCTTTTAACCGATATGGAACGGGAAATAACTAGGCTATTGGTAAATAACTACGAGAAATAACTAGGCTATAGGCTAACCTGCCCGTTAAAATACGACACCTTTAATTAATCCAAACGATAAATTAATTAGTAGTTTAAACTTAAGTCGCGTACTTTATGAATTGTACTTTATTGCGTTTTAATATACATGAATATTAAAGAGGAGTACGTACAAATAAATAAACATAATTTATGAAAATCAACTCTACAACAAAACATGAAAACAATAAAATATTGTTTTCTTTAGTGTTGTTTTTAAGTAAAAAAGAAAAACTCTCTATTTTAAAAATGACTAACAAAAATCTATGTTTATTTAGTTTGCCTAGCTTAACTTATTGTTATTAACAACACTTTTGGAACAAAAAATCAGCCATCACTCTGTTAATTCGACAGTTCCAGTACCTGACAATTTTTAGTACAATATATTTTTACACCTTAAAAACAGATTACCTTATACAATATATATATATTTTAATGTTTCAATCATCTTATGTAATGATTTTCATCTTGTTTTCTTATCACTGTTAAGACGAAATATTCGTTGAAAATAATTACATATAAAACTGTACATATAAAATACTAATTAACACATAAAAGTTTGATTTATTGCACTCGTCTTAAGACCGTATTTGCACATATTACAAATTTTGTAATAAGTTTATATTAAATAATTACAAGTATAATTCGTTACTGAAAAGTTCATGCATTATATATACAAAAAATTTAACTTAAAAAAAAAAAATCGTGAAATGTTGTCACAACTGTACAGATTTAGTTAATATTTTTTTTAACTTTGTGTCGTTTAAAATATCAGTAATTCCACATGTAGTGATTATCATTATTAAACAAGAGAAATGCATTTTAAAAATTTTATTTTGTCACTAGTAATTTAAGTACATTATTTCCATTTTTTTTTTTTAATGAAAAAAGAAGATAATTATTATAGTTATTGTAAAGAAAGAAATTCTATCGAATTCTTTCAGATGGCCTCAAGAAATTTATGTTTAACCAAAATGATGAAAAAAAATAAAAAATCTCGCATATAATTTTTTGATCCCTAGGCTACACAATGCGGTAATTTAGGACTATATACTTTTGTATTATCAGAGGAATTACTGACTGAAATCGTGGCTTCAATTACGTAATTGCGAATAACGGAATTCCGATCGTTAGTGAAAATTTTTAGCGGTTATTTTCCCTGCTTTTAATATCGATTAACATTACGTAAATAGCTTCGAATATCTTATTTTTCATCCAAAAGTATAAATTGTAATGTCACGGATATCAAAAATATGTTTTTATTTTTAAGAATAAATCTTAAAATTACGATACTTTTTTCAAATTGTGATAGGTTTGCAACGCAATTTAAATACATAATAATAGAAAATCGCTTAATTTTTATAATTCAGTGTTCACAGTTAATAAATCGTTCTAGTTTTCCGCTCGGTATCGTACGCAAACATATTGTATAAAAAGATTAAATGTAGATTTAAAAGTTATGTATTTTGTGAAATTTTCATTACAATTAAATTTAAAAAAAATACTTTTTACCACCAAAGCGGGAGCGGGATGGGTCACGATGAGTTCTGACGATGTATACATTCGGTTTCACTATGAAGATCACGTCGCCTTTGCGTTGGGAACGATAAACCACAACCCGGTTGCGTACACCTCACCATTTCCTGAGAATGATACTGCAAGTAGTGATCCTGCAGAGCTGTACTTCCTGGAAGGCTTTTTTGACAGAATCTGCACGGAAGAAAGCCATCTTTCTCCTGGAGATCATCGTCCTGAGCGGGAGAAGCTGGTGACGGTGGAGAATTGGAGCCAGAAGAATGTCCATTTAGTCGTGGTGCTCCAAGGTGGGGGAAAAAACTGTGTAACGGGGGCATAAAAAGAGGAGGATGGGGTTGGAGACGATCACCGTTAAGTAAACTTGGTGGTGGAAGATGAGGCGGTCCCAGAGCCCCTGGATCATAGAATCTTGATAAAAATTCACTATGGAACCCTCCAGGGCCATCAAGAAACATGCTACTAGCTTTATCCCCTAAGGAAGTCGATAACAGTTTCCTATGTAAATTTAAGTTAGCACTATGTCTGTCTCTACTCCGTTTAGAGGGGAAGGCTGCGTTACAACCTTCAACCGTGCATTTATGCATCAGTTTTAAATGTACATTTTGGTAGTGGGTTTTTACACCGAAATGATTTTGAAACACTTTACCGCAAGCTGTACACATTCTAGGATTGTCTTTGTCTATGGGAACATCCATTGCTCTAATAAATGCTCCATCTTGAAAATGTCCGTAAAGCAAATCACTGTTGTCTTCAGAAGGGCAGTCTGAAGTAGATCCTGAAGACCCTCTAGACTGTGATCTCGCAGGACTTCCAGGATCCCCAAAATGTCCCTGAGACAGATTTTCTAGTTGTCTTAAAGCGTTACACGAGTCAACGGATTCTTCACTTTTACATGAATCATCTTTCTCATTCTCCTTTTCTTTCTTCTCTTCATCATTTTGCCTAATTTCGTTTTTTAGCTCATCTTTTTTTTCATCTTTATGGATTTCCTGTGAGTATTTATGTTCTTGTTCATCTTTTGGCTCATTTTCATTTTTATTATTTTCCTGCTGAGTTTCTTCTTTTTGTTTATCTTGCTGTTGCGAATCTTGTTGTTGTTGTTGCTGCTGCTGCTCCTGCTGCTGCTGTTGCTGTTGTTGCTGCTGTTGTTGTTGTTGTTGTTGCTGCTGCTGCTGTTGTTGTGGTTTTTGCTGCTGTTGTTGGGGCTTTTGGTCGTTATTATGTGATTCTTGAAATTTTTCTGGGAAAATTTGCTCAGAATCTATTTTTTTATTGCCGTTTTCATCACTATCTTTTTGATTTTGATTAGATTCATCAGTCTTCTCTTCATCATTATGATGAAATTGTGACTCATCGATTCCATGAAACACTACATCTCCGGAAGATTCTTCATCAGTCATCATACCTTCTTCATCAGTCATCATTTGTGGCTGAGCACATCGCGTTGGATTTTGGCTTTTTCGCTTTCTCATTGCTTTAGAAGAAGCTTCAGGACGAATACTTGATGAATCTTCATTGCTGTCTTCATTGTATTCATCCATATCCACATCTGATTCAGAAAGTTTTAGTTTTTTGTTACTACCATCTTCCGTACGACCGCCATCACTCCGTTTATCGTCGTTTTCTTCATCTTCTCCTACAACTACAATACCTTCTTCTTCTTCATCGTCCATGAGATAATCTTCATTAACGTTTTCTTTCCTACCTAGGCTTAAATCTAAACTTTGTTTTAAATCTAGAACAGCTGCCTGTGGAGGAGGAGTTAGTAAAGGAAAGGATCCAAACGAGAGAGGAGTTAATGCTGAAGCCGGTAAAGGTGGTATTAAAAGAGGATGAGATTGAGCACTTCGACCATCATGAGGAGATATTTTACGACGTAGATGAGGAGAGTGTAATTTCGGATTCGGATTTGCACTATGTCTATTCCTAGATCGTCTTGAACTAAACATCATATTACAACCTTCTACTGTACATTTGTGCATTTCTCTTAAATGAACTGCGGAGAAATGTATTTTTAAAGCACCTTTATCGCAAAATGTTTTTAAACATACATTACATTGAACTCTTTTCTTTCCTGTTGCAGGGTTTATGAGCTGGGTTCCAAGATTTAAAGGTAAACTAGACGATCCCCACTGCCGTTTTACTGGGGTACTAGCTTTCCGAGGGTGACCTCCGCCAGGCGGTCGGCCTGGACGTCCAGTAGAAATTCTAGGTGCATCCCTACTAAGGTTTAAAGCACTATGAGAGTCTTCATCATCATCATCGTCTTCTTCTGATCCTAGATCACTACCGGCCGCACTATGTAAATCTAAAGGTATTGGTAGTGGGACTGTTGGTGGTGGAGGGGGTGGTGGTGGAGGAGGTGGTTGGGGTGCTTGTACACTAGTTGGAGGAGGAGCAGGACTCGTGACACAAAGGTTCATTAAACCGGGAGGGCTAGAATCAGATGTTTCTGAAGTTCTTCTTCGTTCTGGACTTCCTTTCACAGGTGGTATGGTGGCCATTTTACGAAAATCAAACGGCTGCATGTTTTGTAGTCGATTTAACGGTGAAACACTAATAGGGCTGTTACATATACTACTAGGAGGTGATGATGGTATAGGTCCGTTGGTTGTTGGCAGTTTCAAAAAGGACATCGATGGAACAGCAGCTGAAGGAGGGGGAGGTTGTTTCTGAATCGGTGGTGTGGACGGCCTCAGTGAGGCTTGTTGTTGATGTTGCTGCTGTCTTTCTTGTTGCTGTTGTTCTCTTCTTTCTTGCTGTCTTTGTTCGTGTTGTTGTTGGTGTTGCTGTAATGACTGAAGCGATTTTATGCTTATTTTTGGTTCCTCTTTACGACTTGATGCGGCTCGCTCTATAAACTTTTTAATGTCAGATTCTATCCGAGGAAGCTGACCCAGTCTAGTATCTCCCATTCCCGGAAGACCGTGAAGTAAAAGTTGTTGCGTAATTGCTCGAGTTTCTCCGAACCTGAGGAACTGCTGGAGAACCAGCGGTTCCTCTTCAGGGCTGCAGATATTCCACCGGTCCAGGACTGCTCCGTGAGGTTCCTGTCAAACAAAAAATTGGTTTTACAGACAATCTTTTTAATTCCTGTTAGTTAAATTAAAAATTTGAATTTATACATTACATCCTAAACGTCTAATTTTATTTTTATATATCCTTTTTGGGCTTGTGTAAGCTGATTGCTGAACGGATTTCTTATTTACTTTTCAATAATTAGTTTATTACGGCCTTCATAACTTATATTTATTTCTATTATTAAATACCTCATATTTATTTCGCTATTAACTATTAATAGAATATTTATTATAAAATGATTATTCTATTAATAGTTAATAGTGATTTAATCTGACTGATAGACACACAATTTTTTTGTTTGTTTTATTCACTAGATCACTTAAAAATAACCAGAATTTAATTAACAGTTTAACATCGGTTTTGAACCCGACTAACTAGCTATTATTTGCCAGAACATGATAAAAGGACATTTATTCTTTGGTTGGCTGCACTTTTTTTAAATATACTCCCCTCGTCAGCCGAGTATAACTTAACACTAAGTTAATAAGATTGTCCCGGATTGAAATGCAGGTTAGGCTGTAGATTTATCACACGTTAAAAAAATTTCCGCACGGTATTTGTTCGCACAATCTCGAGGGATTGTACGAGCGGGAAATTAATAATCTAAAAGAAAATTTACTAACTACGTCGAATCGCAGTACGTTTTACCACTTATAACTGATATTTAATGAGCACATAATTGTAGTATTACGTATAAAATTTAAATTTTTGAAGTTTTTCCCAAAACTCAGAATAATTTAACTGATAAATAGTTTATCTTAGTTCTATTTCATGTAAACATCACAATTTGATTAAAGAAAGAATTGTTATTTGTGGCATACGGTTAATAATATTACTCGTGAAAAATTATTTCACAGTAATATCAGTAAAAAATTTTCTTTCTTTTACCTACGATGCAGGAAGAGATAATGTAAAAATATTATTTCTATTTTGACACTAATGAAATCATTTTACAAAATAACTTCACGTTTTATATTCAATTGTAGCAAATCTAAAACAGTATTACTAAAATAGAAACAGCAAAGAAATATAGTATTTCTAATATAATCGTATATTTTTTTTTCTCATTTTTGGTCCTATTTTTTCTATACATGCGATTATGTTCATACCACTTCTTTTTTTTGGTTCCTATTTCTGAATAATCAATTTCTTGTCCATTTCAATATCTCTTACGAGTTAATCCTTCAAATAATATGAGAAAAAAAAATTAAAATGCATTTAACTGATTCACCGAGCAGAAAAATAGGTGTACTTCAAAATCATTACTCTTAAATACTTTCCGAAAGCAATACTTTCAGGCGCAATATATGATAACATTATTATATTAATATTATTATTATATATGATAACATTAGTATTACTATGTATTACTTTCTAACTTAATTTCTAACATATATTTATGCGTAAATAAATAGTATAGAATGAAATAAAAATATAAACTATTAACTAAAATAAAGTGGTTAATAAGAAACAAGACACAAAAAAAAAAAAAATGTGTATGAAAAAGCTGGTTAGAAGACAAAGAATTCATTATACGAAGATAATTGAAAGCTTGGTCGGCAATAACCCTGCGGGACCATTTATTATAAGCCAGTGACAAACATGATTATTATACTCGGCTGGGGTCCTGCTATATATATTCTATACTGAGCTACAGAGCGTATTTGAATAAGACGACCGAAGACCGCTGCTGTTCCTTGTTTCTGGCCATCGGATCTCGCCTGTCTTCTGCGGTTTGTCTAACTCATTCCTCGTTTCTCCTAAACTATTTACTATCTCTTTCTCTCTAGCTCTCGATTCTTTCTATCATCCTTCGATGTGAATTCGAAAATTAATTACCAGCACGGTATAAAACACGAAGACGACTTCTTTTACTTTAAGTAAGGTAATTTCATCCGTTTAATTTCCCAATAAACTAAAATGTAGAGGCTCACCCGTCATATTTATATTTGTATCAGAATTGATAATTAATTTTTTTTATTTTATTTATTTCTAATGGTTTAGCAATGTTGAAAATATGCGGTATCTTAGTTTTCAACTAAAAAGCAACTAAAAATGCATCCTATGCTTATGTTATCTGTTTGAAACTGTATTGCTTTGTTTATGATTAATTCACTTAATAAGCTCAAAGCTTTTGCTGGGAATATGGTATGGAAATTGTGTAGTGCATAGAAAATATCTATACTGATCAGGATTCGAACTTAGAACTTTCGATTTGAAAAGCTGAAATGCTAAAACAACACCACGGAGATCCGGTAATGAATGAATAATTCTTTATTAACCAGTAATGGGAAAGGAATATATAAAATTTTTTAACGAAATTTTTTATTATATTTTCAAATTAATTTTTAAATCTTATAACCAAAATATCTAAACGGTTTTAAGGTGTACTGAAAGTTTATTTATTGTATTTTATAGATTATGTAGAATGGAATTATTCTTTAAACAAACTTTTCATTAAAAGTAACATGTTCAAAAAATAAAAAACTATCAGGTCAACTAGTTTAATATACATAAGAGTCTATAATGAAATAGCTTACTGATTATTGCAAAGAAATATCTAAATAATATTTTATATATATATATATATATATCCTATGAATAATAGTGTATTATAAAAACAATGTTAGGGAAGGAACATGATACTTATTACGAAATAGTAATAATATAACAATTTTATCTACAAACTAATTAGATAGCCATAGGGTATTAAAATTAATCCTTTATGAAAACATAAAGGTATCGATGAAGTTAAAACGTTACAGAAGAGTTAAACATTTTATAACGTGTTTAAACGTTTTAATTTTTTTAAATGTTCGTTGAGTTTTTTTTGTTCAGCCCAAAACAGAAACAAAGACAGCATCGTAGTGATTATAGTGATTTTAAGGAAACGGCCAAAAGATCCGATTAAGCTACTGGTTTGCTCTGCAATTACTGCACTGACTATCGGACTGAGGGAGTGAATAAGATAGAAAAAGGAGAGATTGAGCAAGAAAGTGAGCTCGTGAGAGAGA
>JAAAKQ030149822.1:0-12986 GCA_010016005.3 Zanna intricata
AGTTTCATGATGTGATTATTTTTTACAAATGGAAGAATGCAATTCCATCAACTTCTGTTAATTATGTCATTATATTTTTGTATTAATAATGTTGCTATCATAGATAAGACAGATAACTTGATGAGAAGGGTGCTTTTCTTGAACTTAACAGTGCTTGCTTTATTCTGCAGGATTCACAAAGTCTACTTGTGCAGTTGAAGTGGCAGATATTTAACAGTTTGAATATAACACCAAGTCATTACCATATCTTTTTATCAACCATACAAGCTTTGATTAGCTATTTATTACTTAAAAACTATCCATGAATGGGGTTAGCAATCAGCTAGGTACTGTGGTGGCAGAGTTTTTACAGGTTTCTATGAAAGCAAGTGTTACAATATGATAAGTCCATGAATGTGAAGGGAAAACTATTAGAGAAGTAATTTAAGTAAACAGAAAATGTATAAATATGTAATAAAATTCTTTTCCTATGGTTTTTTTTTTTTTAATTTGCCAATGAAGTATATTTTACAATGGTCCTAATGAATAGTTTTCTTCTAAACAAGTACTAAATAGGATTCTTGTGAATGGAATAGATTTCTTATTCATTCTTTTTATTATACTTTCCCACCCCTCACATTTAATTTTTTTATTGACAACATTCTCAAATAGTGGAATTTTTTAAAATAAAAATATAGTTGTAATTCTATGTTATTTTTAATCTTCTTTTCATATAATTTTTATTGTTGTATATAATTGTTAATTACCATTTTAAATCACTCTACAAGTTGTTTAACACTGCTACAAATTAAGTAAGAAATTCCATTTCTTACAAAAATCCTTAGCAGAAGAGTACTTGTTTTATAACAAGAAAGAAACAAATAAAAATAATGAAATCTTTTTATAGAACTTTTGATTTTGTTTCAATATACGTTAGATAATTTCTCTAGAAACATATAAATCCCAAAATGTTAATTTTTTATCATAAAGCTACAACAAGTTTTATGTGTATTCTTTTCACACTTTTCCACAATCTCTCCGTACAGAAATGTAGCGTTTGCTGCCTTCCGCTCTTTATCACTCATAAAACACATACCTCTCCTTCTCACCATCCATCATTTTTTCAGTTTTATGAGAAGGATAATATCACTTAAGGCCAAGTCTCAGCTAGAGAGTGGATTATTCTTCAGGCATTGTTGTGAAGAAAAATCATACCTGCCGTGTAAATTACTCACTTCTGTTTCTTTAGCATTTCACAATATATTTATAATGTAATAATTTATAATGTATCATTTTAATTCAAAATAATAAAGAAGTAACAAAAGTGTGTATCTTTTAGTCCCTGAAGTTCATCATTACAACTTTGCAAGTTGATGGAATCTGCTTAAAGTTACAGGATTTAGGTGATAGACAAGAATGTTTCCATTCCATTAATTGGTGTTTGCTTTTGACTGCAGCATAGGAAACCCAAATCTTACTGATGCTCATAATGCTTGATCTCCTCCCTTAAATAATGGTCTAAGAAAAAATTTTGGAAACGTATACTCTGCATTGATTAGCATCCATGCATGCTAACCAGTGCAACCTTGCAAAACATTTTGCATACTTGAGATGAAGAATGATGATTCAAGAAATATATGGGGGTGGTTTTTCATAGGTATCAGTGTAATGAAGATGTTCCAGAGTGAATTCATTGACATAACCCGTAAATTATCTGTAATGATAGTGGGATACCCATTTCATTAAATATTATCAATGTTCTCTCTCCCCTTAAATGTAATCTCTCACTATCTCTCTCTCTCTCTCTCTCTATATATATATATATATATATACACACACACACATAAAGTGAGGCTAATCCAGAGATGCTTGATAAATTGCCAAATAAGATGGAAAGAACTGTTTGTATGCCGTGCTGCAAGCACAAAAAATGGGGGGAAAAGAAAAAAAATCACTTTTTTGTAAAAAATTTGTTTTACAAAGAAAAAATCAACATTAGTGTAAAACATTTGTTTTATTATATGGTAAAGTTAGGTTTTTTTTGTTTCAAAGTAGTTAATTATGAACAGATCCAAAAAAATTGTTTAAATTGATGAATAAATAATGGAGTTGTGAATTTTTTTGTACAAGTACAAAATTGCCAAAAACAACTTGGTACTCTAGGCAGTCGCCATTGAAAAAATACCTAGTACTGCAGATATATATTTTTTAACATATCCCTGGCAGTAAAAGGGATATAAATATATATATGAAGATGTATGTAAAGATATATAATATATACATTCGTAATATAATCATAAACTTCCTTAATCTATTGATGTATCTCATATAGTTGTGTGGTTTTTACATTAAAAAAGTTTTCAATATATCCCCCTTCATACCGTGGAATTTTCAGTTTTATTATTAATTTCAAAAAAGATTCCAAAACAACATAAAAGTGTTGAGAGAATGAAACAAACTCTTATAACATATGAAAAACAGTTATTGAGACTCACTGAGTTTGAATCAACCAAAATCATTGACCAGATTAATGATTATAGTGTGCATGTTGTCACTATTTTATGTATATTTACCATATCTGAACTTAAAAAATAGTTACATCTATCTTAAAAACATAAATAATTTCACGGTACTGCAAGACAAAGACGACTTACTGTGATTGCATTAAATTTCGGTTTCTTTATTAAAAAGAAGAATCTTGGTAGAACTTGAAATTGGAATGTCTCCTTTCTTGTAGTTTAAAAATAAATTTATTCAAAAAATATTATTTTAAATTTTATCAAGTAATAGTTGTCTATTATTTTTTTTAATATTCACTGTCAAATTACATTAAGATTGAATGTAGATAAAGTTTGGATTTTAGGGATCCAAATTTGATTAAGATCTGAAGACTGTTCTCCAGAGTTCCAGAAGGAATTTGTATTTCAGCATGCATTATTTTATATACTCCGAGAATTAAATTTACTACTGTATGCAATAACATTTTACTTTCTGTACATTACAGGAATCAAAGATTATGAGTTTTATATTTCATAGTATTAATTAAAATATATTTTTTTAAATTATTTGTTGATATTATAGATTAAAAAGTCAGTCAATAACTTGTTTTTATTTTTATATTAACATTAATTTTTGTTGTTTTATTGTTGCAGCTAAAGATTGTGGACCGAGTGTTATTTTAACTGGAAAAAAGTTAGTAAGGATTTTTTAATTTTTTGAAATGTGATATTACATTAAAGCATATAATTAATTACACGTTTACAGTAGTTAATTAATACTTTTAATAGTTAATAATAAATTGTGATGTAAAGATGGTGTGTGAGTGCAGTATCTGAAAAACAATCTATTTTGATTTTTATAGAACTACAATTTTAAATTTAATGTATTGTTATTTACTATTTTAAATAATGTTAAATGTGAAGTTCTAATTTGAATCTCTTTGTACATGCAATAAGCAATAGCCCAATATGTTTGCCAGCTTTTCCGATGATATTAATTTTTAAATTTATTGCGTATCCAGGGATTTTTTCTCATGAATTTCTTTCAAATTTTACAAATTATCAAACATTTAATTTTTGCAATAATAATCTTTTGGATGATATTGTAAAATTTGCCTGCCCAAAAAGTTAATGTTAATGAAATGTGATTCTGGGGAAGCATAGGAACATTTACATTCTGTCTTCTGCTGTAGTGAGGTTTTCCAGTTTTGCTGTGAACTTACTTTCTTGAATGCTATTATCAGTTGCTATGTAAAACCTAGCCAACATTGGTGAAGCATTTTATGTCCATAATCTTATATTAAATAGGTTTATTATTTTCCCTGAAGGGAATTATTTATCCAAAAATTAAAATTATTTCTATTGTTGTAGAGTAAATTCTTTTAATATATTTTTTTTTACAATCGGTTTGATTTTCAAGCTTTCCTATTATCTAGGATCTGAGATATTTTAATGTGTTTTTTTTTTTTAACAGAGATTTACCAAAGCTAGTCTTCTTCATTTTTGTCCCACAGAAGTGGCAAAAAGATGCTCAGCATTAACAGAATCAAATAATAAATGAAATAGCGCTAATAGAAATAGTGTAATAAAAGGTGATGGCTGGTGAGAGATGCCTATACGAAACCCTTTCACTACTGGATTACATTTCCAACACTTCTATATATTTGTAGTAGTCCATTACCAATTTAATATACTTTTTTCCACTAGTTTTTGCAGCTGACTATGCTGTTTCTTGCACTTTAAAAGCCATTTGTTTTGATCTTGTCAATTATTCTCTTGCAGTCTTCTGCCTTTCACTGCTAGTATTATTCCTTCCTTTCAACTTCAGACTGGTTTACCTTTCTTCTCTCCAGGGATCCAATTCATAACTACTGGGCAATGTGCCGTGCTAATTTCTGTAATGTAGTCATACTAATTAGGCCATTTTTTTCATTTCTGCCCTTTTTTCATACTGCATGGGGTCCCTCATCTCTTCATTTCTGATTCAATCTGATCTTGATTCCCCACAACTCCTACACAGAACATCCATCTTCCCAGCATTGATCCTCTTTTTAATTCTAATTTGTGACACCCATGTATCTGCTGCATACTTTTTCACATTTTTTAAACAGCATTGTAAATTCTTCTTTTTTTTTTTGTACTCATGCTAGTTCTCAGACTGCCATATTGAATTACACTTATGTACTGTTAATTTCCTTAGCATAATTCCATAATCAGTTGCTTTATTACTATTTGCTTCCTATAATATTATGAAAGACCAGATACTTAAAATATATTCTGAACAGACTTTTACAATGTAGTCTTGCACATTCAGATCAGTGAGACCAATCCACCTATTACTAATATTTAGTTACATTAAAAATTATTTGTAAATCCTATATTTTAAATTTATCCATCAGTTTAAGCATCACATATTCAATGTCATCTTAACATATGCTATTGGTACTTCATTAATAGCAAACAAAAATGTATGTAAAAAAAATTCATGTCTCCATACGTAAACTTAAGGTCTTCATTTGCCATTCTTTCGGCACCTTACTTAAATATATAGGTATATCACAAAGTTCTCCTGGGACTTAGGTAAAAAGTATCAGTTAAATAGTATTAGTATTAAATAATAGTATCATACAGTATTAGATAAAACAGTTCAATAAATAGTACAGGGTACACAGTATCCTTGTTTTAGACTCATAGTTATTTTAATTTGTCTAAATGTATAACTACCAGTTTTAACTATTCCGACTTAATGTTCTTACTACTGATGATTGCATCTACATAACCTAGTTATATACCATATAAAACTGCTAATAATTTCTATCAGGGCACAATATCATAGGTCTTCTTCAAATTAAAAAAATCAAGTTGTTTCCCTGTTCATAGCTGCTCTCTATTATCATTTGATGCAGTTTGTTTTTTTTTTTTTTTTTTTGTTTAACCTCTGGAACCACTGTTATGGTATATTTTCAGAGGATAAGATGAATGAATTTAGTATATGTGAAAAATACCATGCCTGACCGGAATTCAAATCTGGGACCTCTGGATGAAAGCTGAGATGCTACCACTCATGCCACGAGGCCGGCATGATGCAAAGTAAATATATTATCGGTACAAGACTTTCTAACAGTAAAGCGTGCCTACTCTTTCCGCTATCAGTTACTTTCTTTCAACAATTATCCATATAACCTTCCAATACATAATATGACTCATATTCCTCTATAATTAATATTTAAGCCCCCTCCATATGAATAAACCTAATATAAGCCATTCTCCAGTCTTTGGTCAAATTTATACCTCCATTAAAAGTTTGTTATTAATATTAAATCAGCCAATATTTCTGTTAAAATCTTAGGGTCATACCTGACCAACTCCACTAAGATGTTTCCTGTGCCAAATATCCTGGGCTTTTCAATTTCTTGATTTTTCATAGTAATGTATAGATCTCTTTAATATTGTTGCAGAACTCATTCAGAATGTCCATACTTATTATGCTTTTCTTCAAAACACCATGATCAAATTGCATCCTATCTTCACTAAACATTTTAGAATAATATTCCTGCCAATTTTTCAAATTAATTATTGAATTATTTTACTAATTGGATAAAAATATATTACAAATTATATTTATTGAACCGATACTGAACATGTATGTTCAGTACATAATCTTGTTATTTTATTTGATAATTAATAAAAATAAATAAAATAATTATTGATATTGGCAAAATGTTATTATTTTTTTTTTACTAATTTCAGAAAGTAAATTTTGAACCAAAATATTGCTATTCATTTTTTTTTTTTCATTCAATAGAATTATTTAAACATTCCATAATATAATACATAAATGATCAAAAAATTTTTCTGCCATCTAAAAAGATATATATATATATATAAATTGCATTCTCTTACTAACAGATAATTATGTTTATCAAATGTACAAAATCTACAACATTGCTATTAACAACTTATACATTTCTGCTGTGTTAAGACACACCACCACTGCCACAACCACTGTCAAATTGCTTATTTGCCATTCCTGCGAGTGCTAGCCTTTAGGGGCCAAATGCATAATTTGAATGAAAGCCTTCATAGTTACATTTGGAACAAATGTGATAAAGCAAAATGCTTCAAAGCAAATCATAAAAGTTATATTCGATAAATACAGTTTAGATATTCATGTCAGTTTTTAGTTTCTACTGTTGTTATTTCTATAGAGAAGGGAGATTTTCTCTTGGATAAATATGAAATAGAGGTAGGATCGTAGATGAAAATCCACTCAAATTGTTCACAATCAGTTTCATACATAAAACAGCAAAAATAAATAGAGAGGGAGATCCACATAATTTTCAGAAATCATTACTATTGATCAATTCAACCCAGTGATGATTTTTTTTTTTTTTATGTACTAAAAATTGAATTACATAATGGCCGAGTTTAGAAAAGAAAATACTATGGCTTCAAATATTAATATTTTATTTTTTCAATGTTCGTAGTCCACATTAATTATTATTGAAGAAAAATATTTATAAAACTTTGAAAGAATTGTTGCATGCATAGTCAGTGCATTAGAAAGGATTTTTACTTTAGTTTTATGTAAATTTATAAACCATTAAATTATGATTCGTTGAAGTGTACCCTTTGTATTTCTTGCCCTGATTATAGGAAATGAAAATAAAATTTGCAATAATTTTTATTTGGTATATATTAAAAACTGTAATAAATAACTTTAAAAATGCTTAACAAGTTGCAGCATAAAAACCTTTTGAAGGTATATCTCTCTTAAGATTAGTTCTTTTCTAGTTAATAACTGATTCATTTCCCCGTCAAATTTAATAAACTTTTACCACAGGTTGAATAATTATTATCAATCTGTTAATCTAATGGTTTGAGGAAAATTGTTATGTATACCTTACTGGCCATGTATTCAACTTTATTTAGATCCCTTAAAAATACAAGTTTCATGGCCATTCAGTTCATACAAGATATTTATACAAGGAGAGACATAGGTAGATGTAGTTACTACAAAATTATTTTAAAAATATTTTTGATTTTTAGAGGATTCTAATTTTAATTTAAATAATTCCATCCAAGGCATTATTATGTAACGACATTACACATTTAAATATAAATGAGAAAGCCCTCTGTACCTTTCTTATCACTAATCCTTTTATCTCCTGAGTAGCAGGCGAGCTCAAATTTAACATAATTATTTCCAGTGAGGAGTTAGTAAAATTTATTTTGATTAACAACAGCTTCAAATATGATTAAATTACTAATGGGATTAAAAAGAAATTGTATAACTAGAATAACTGAAAACTTGAAACCTTACAGGTATTTTCCCTCAGGGAATAAATGTTAAAACTTTGCAACAAAATATTTTTTTCATCTATCATGTAAGGGGGTAAACTAGAGTGCCTGTCAGTATATATATTTAATCCCCTTTACAGAATATCTAAGAAATTTGGAATTTTCTTCCAAAGAAATCCGAAGGAAAATATTTTTAATTCTTCTTAAAGACACTCAAATAAGAAAATAGCAGAAAATGTTGAATGGGATGCAGTCAATCTCTATATATTTTTTTTTAATTTCTATCTAGCCAAAGTTTGAATCAGAATTAAGGTTGAATTAACCTATAAGGTTTATTAAAAAGAGATTAGCCATTCAGGAATGTTGTCCAGACAATCAGACCTCTTTGGAAGATAACCTTTTCTTTTTACATGCATAATTGAGGGTAGAAAATGTTTTATTTAAATTTTTAAAAGTTGGCAAATATGAGAGTATTTTTGCTTTTTACAAATTATTAATATAAATTAATGGTGATATTGTGACTTGATAATTGTGATTTTATGATAATTTTTTCTAAAATGTATTTATATACTTCTAAAAACTACTCTTTAATACATTTCATTCAAATTATTAAGTAATTTATTTATATTGAGCTGAGCATAACAGTAAACTATTCAGAGAACTAAAACAATTTTGAAAAAATAAATTTCTTTATGTTTGTGTTAAAATAATAAATTGCTTAACCATTCAGAAAAAAGGGCATATTGTACAAATAAAAATTGATTTATTTTTTAAACAAATACAAAATTATTATAGAGCTGTTTATTCACATAATAGTTTCATACACTTTTGTTATCCCGTTTTACCAAAACCAACAACATAATTAGTTTTGTCTTTTAAAATATTCATTTCTGTCATGATGTGGCAATATTTTTTCCTTAAGATTCTTATTTCTGTTTCTTAACCCGATTATCCATTTGTTTCAGTCCTCAATAACAACTGCTAAATTCCATTAATAATTTTGTTTTGAATGACTAGCTTCATTGCTATTCTAATTAAAGTTTTTCTTCTTTATAATGCTGAAAAAGTTATTAATTTTTAGTTTGATAAATATAATTAATTGTTCAATATAAATCCATATCTATTGATATAATTATAATCTGTCTTAGTTAATCTTATAACAAACCACATTAGTTGTAGATTAACAATATGTAATAATTCAGGTGGATATCAGCCGATTTAAAATTATATAATTTCAAAATATTTATTATATTATTATCCAAAATATTATTTTTTCACAATTGTTTAACAAGTTATACCACCTAATTAAAATTTAAAATGTTTAATACAAAAAGTCAGTCAAAATCATGAAACCAGTTATAGTAATAAATTCAGTTCTTTTCAAGAAGATGCCAGCAGTCGATTTATATTTAGAAAGTTAGCAACTAATTACAGATCAGCTGCAGTCATCTTCTTGAAAAACACCATAAATTCAAAGTTCACACACAGTAAAAGATTAGAATATTGTGAGAAAAACCTCAGGTCATATACTAACCAAATCTATAAAAAAAAAAAAAAAGTATGAATGTGACAATCCAAGTTTAACTGTGATTCCCAGAACTGCACAACATAGCCACCCTCACAGACTCAACTCTGATATTATTATACAAATTGAACTGCTATATTATAAGTACAAATACTAGACATCATTTTTAAACTCTCCTGATTAATTAATCAACGATTGAAATCACATGTATAATATAGGATAAACTGCTTCCCAACTGTAATTTGTTCTTTTTCATGTAAAAAGTTCATTACAAAATTGCAAATTACTATTGAAAATAACCAAATTTTATGAGCAACTTCCAATCACATCCAATGTGTTCACTGCCCAACTTCAGCTCTGTCAGTCTACTACAATTATATTGAACAGATTGTTAGTGATCCTGTGTTTCACATATGCATTTTTATTTTAGGTTTCACTCTTCAATTTATGTCAGATTTTTGGTGGTTAGGTCATGTGTGATCAATATTTAACTTAAATTATAATTTTTCAGTTGGCTAGTTTTGTTCTTAATTATATAATGGTCATTGCATAACTAATTGAAATAAAAATTTGAATGTATTTTACCCTTTTTTTTTTCTGCAAATAAAACTTATTAAAAAAAACTTTCAAAAAACCATATTAAAAATATATGTACACATTTTTATGATTTTAGTTTTAACTGTCACAAACACCTGTCTCTCACATCCGATTTAACATTGCTACCTATCTTCTCTGTGTCTGTCTCACGACCACTCTCCTGATATTCATACTCATAATTATCTTTACTCTGTGTGTATTTGTGTTCAATGAGTTGTATGCAATAATTTTTACTTCTTTGACTGCCATTTGTTCATTAGAAACACTAACATTAGTTACAGTGAATTTGTGTATTAATCTTTTATAGCATCACTTTCAGTCTTAATAAAATTATTTATTTTTAAGAGAAACGGAAGCAAATTGAAGATAAAAATATTTTTTACTTAGTAACAATAATTAATTAAGCTATTTTTATGTACTTAAAAGCCATTAAATTGTAGTTTGAATGTATTTAGTTCACCTCGAGAATAATAATTTAAATTCTCCACCTTTTAAATGGTTAATCTTATGTTTACTAATAACTACTAGCAAATGCTCAAGAACCGTCTACATAAAATAGAATAATTGTAAAACTAGATGTTTACTTTGATTGTTAAACAGTAGGCAGTTAAAAAATGGTTCACACAAACTTAGGAAATCAGATAATTTGAGATTGATCTGACAAATTGTTTCGTGTTAGTATAAACTTTCACTGCTGATGTAAACCTAATTTTTTGAAAAAATAAATTATGATACTGATGACAGATCCCTCATAGACATTGATGGTTGTGGCACCCGTGCTGTAAACATGGACATAAATAAAAATTGAGTAATAGGCTGCTAAATGGTGCCTTTCCATACTGGAACTTACCCTAGCATTTATTGTTGAATGAAAAACATGATATTGTTTTTCATGATATTCATTGCATTTTTAATGATTTACCAGCCTCATGCAGGGTATTTTTTTATTGATTGGAGGAAACTTGCTTCTCCTTGAGCACTGAATTGCCAGGTGGCTGGCTGGAAAATATCCCATCTTTAGATTTAGCTATGATTATTTTTTACCATATCAAGAGATTTATTCATAATTAACTGTTTGTACAACTTCACATATACAGTAATATTTTGAATTAATTGAAAATTGTGTTCATGAAGTACAAATTAGAATTTTTCAAAACATTACAAATGAGTTTCTTTTTTTTAAAGAAATATCAGTCTTCATATCTACTTAGTCCATTCTTATTCTCAGATTTTCAAAATCTTGTACAAAATCTGATGGAGCAATTTGTCAAGTAAGATGCCTACCACTGTGTAATTCTGCCAGAGATTTTTTCATGACAAAGTTTTATGTGAGCTAAAAAATATTGATGTTTGATTGCAAATAAAGAAACTTTTCAAGAAGATGTTTCAAATGAAAGTTATATTCTTTAATTTGCACAAGAATGGTTAAATGTTTTAATAAAATAGAATGAAAAGATATTAGGAGAAATCCTTTAAAATTTAGGGCTAAATGATAATCTTCATTGGATCTTATATAATTGTATACAAATTACAAAACATCAAGGAAAACTAGACTTTAATATGTTATTAGTATTTTTTCACACAATTAATAGAATTATATATTATTACAGAAACGTTATGGGGTTACATTGTTCTTTATAACAAAGAATGATTTGTGGTGTTGTGATAGTTTATAGTTTCAGTTATGGCAACATGCTTTGCTTTTTATTGAAAAAATATCTACTTTAAAAATGAAATTTACCGTTCTTTAATAGGCCCAATTGATTTCTCAGAGAGTGATGATGGGGTTTTTCTCCTTCAATATTACTTAGAAACAAATAAAATTAAGATCTGGGATTTCAAGATAAGGCATGTATTTCATTAAGGAGCAGCTGTACAAATAGTGTATGTGAATAAAGACCTCCTTCTGATAGAAAGTGTACTTAGATTCAAATTAAACAGAGAAAAATTGAAAATCCAGTTAGATCAAGGAGTGTATAAGAAGTCCTATAGAAACTATAAACATCTTGAACATGTAAATAAAAAGTAAAATGAAGAAAGAAAGATGTCAAAAAACTTATTCTTGGAGCAAGGCAGTTAAAAGTCAAACGGAGATTAAAACTACAAGCACAAAACAAGGAGAAGCCTATCAAAATTCAGATGGCTGGGTAAGAAAATTTGAATTAGACATATTGTATAACTAAAAATTCATTTTATTCTTTGTATTAACTGTGATATTTTACAACTTAATTTTTGAGGTTATCAATTATTAACCAAAGATGTTTCATGTTACCAAATTTAATTTTTAAAAAATGTTTTTTTTTTAATTAATTTTATCTAATTTTTATTTTAGTTTACAGGTTTTTTAAATTTATATTTGTATGTTTATTGTAAAGTTGTTTGTTTATTTTGGTTAAAAAATTGACTTGAGCTGGAAAGCTTGGGGATGGTAGTTAAAAATAAATAATTGTGCTACAAATTTTTATGCACTTTGGTAATTATATTGTAATTAATGTAAACTCTATCTATTGCTTCTAATGTGTTAAATTTAAAACTGTTTTAAATCCTAGTTAAGGAGAAAGGTTATTTCTTTATTAGTTACACATGCTATGTTATGCCAATTTTTCATAACATTAAATAACTAATTAAAAGATTATTAAGGAACGAAAACTAAAATGTTTTTGAAGAATATGACTATAAATTTATAAGTCCCTCAGGCAATTTATATAAATCATTATTTGCTTACTAAGCCTTTAAACTTCAGTCAGGGAATTAGATCTCAACATTTTTAAGAATATTCAATATTTCACTGATTAGAATATGAGACAAAATACTTCAGCACAATATTAATATTTAGTTATTCAATTAAAAAAAAACTATACTTTTGTCATTTTATAACATTTCATAACAAAATGTAGGAATATTTTTCAGTTTCGGAGTTGTGAATTTCTTCTATGCTGAACAATTATAAAGATGCTTTGTAAGTATTAGTTCAGTAGTTGGTTTATCATTTTGCTTCTCCAAATATGTTATTTCTTGAAACCTTTTCCAGCTTCTAACTTATGGTGTTCTCATCTTTTTTTATACTCTTTATGTTTGTCATATTC
>JAAAKQ030149833.1:0-12986 GCA_010016005.3 Zanna intricata
TGTTAGGGATGTAGGATGTAGGAAGTATAACGAAATGAAACGACTGGCACTGGATAGGGAATCTTGGAGAGCTGCACATCAAACCAGTCAAATGACTGAAGACAAAAAAAAAAGAAAAAAAAAGTGTCACACGATACAATTCCACCTGTAGTCCAATGAAAGCCAAACAAATTGTAATATGTAATATTGATCGTTCCACTAATGCAATGGACTCTGTGTTAAGAATAAAAAATCTTGCAGATCGATGTAAAGGTGACATGTGTTGTGATGACAAAACCCATAGAAAAAATCACAGGGTGTAAGGTCTGGGGAATGAGGAGGACAACACAAGGTTGACTATCATCATGGCCGAATGCCTAAGCCAGATAGTTGCCTATTCTGTTCACGTCAATCATCTAAGTAAAAATGGGGTTGTACTCATCCTGTGGAAAATTTGGATATCCTCTTCCAGTTGTGGATTTCGTATAAAACTCACAATCCCTGCAGCTGCCTCGCTTAATGATGGACGGCCGGTTGACTTTCGTTTACAGATGCATCCCCTTGCTTTAAAGTCAGAATATAACTTACGGATACTGAATCCATTGATTGCATTATTACCAAACTTCCTTCTAAAATTATGTTGCACATTAATAACAGACTGACAGAAGTGAAAAATCAGCACACAAAGATCTCCCTCTCTTCGATGTCAGCCATTTTCTCTTATCGTCCTAGCGTCAAAATCAATAGCTGCACAACGTTTGTACCAACCTGAAAACTTTTGAATTTTTGTTTGTTATAAAACTTTTTGAGCATCTGAGTTTTATTAAACGTGAGTTATTGAATTTTGTAATCAGAAAGCTAATTTTTAATCAGCATTATTTTAAAATTATAATTAATTATTTATTTATAACTTGAATAATTATCTTTTTCTGTTTTTATTTTTGATATACATATAACCACTTGGGTATAAAGTTTATTCATTAATATTATTGGTAGTGGCACGCTTTATAAATAATTATGAATTAATACCAAATTTTCGGGTTGTATAATGTTTTGATCTACCATATGGGAAAACATTATACCAAATTTTATTGTTCAGATAATTTTAAAAATTTCAAATTTGAATATTTGAACATTTAGAAATTTTGAATTTTTACTATTAAAAATTTGACCAAGTTATATTTCCAGATGGTTCATCTAGTTATCCAGTCCATCATCTGAGGCTTCCGGTTGTTTTGCCAATAACCACAAAATCCCCTCGTTGAGTTATGGGCGCAACGCAGATTAAACTTAGTGGTAGGGCTGCTACGTTGCTGCTTCTAAGCCTGCGGGATTTCATTTTGGATTTCCGCTACCATTGGAAATAACATCTCCTTTCGCTTTAATAATAATAATAATAAAAAGGGTATTTGAATTCAAAACGCATAAATTTTCCTGATATATAAAAATCATTTGACGGGGTTTAAAAACAATTACATTGGAAAATTTTAATAGATAAAGTTTTACTTTTACATTTATTTAAAGTTGTAAAGAGTACTACAGTGTAAAGAGTACACAGAACTACAGTAGAAAAAGTTTTTTAATTACTAATTTAAGAGTTCGACAGAGTACCCTTTGTTAACCATGTTATTTAATCTATTTTTTGCGAACTGATTTGTCAATGGAAGCAGCAAGAGTCTCTTAGCATTTTGCTTGAGGATATTAAGATTAATGTATTAGTTTACTGATGATCAGAATATTTTAAGTGAAAATAAAAATTGTCTGTAATTTAGTATATTTAAATTCACCAGGATGGTTGAAGATTTTAATTTCTAACTGTCTGTTAAAGAAATCGAAGGTAATGGCTTTTAAGTTTAAGGAATCTATTAGATCAGAAATGGTATTAGAAAATAAAGTTCGTGAACAAGTTAGTTCTTTTAAATACTTAACGTTGTTATCTATCTTAAGGAGACGACATTAAAATTAAAAAGTCAATAGGTGGAACTAATAAGCGAAACCTTAAGACAAGAATTGACAGCCAGCTAAAATTGTATATGATTATGGCTATGCCAGTACGATTATGAAACCTAGGATTTAAAATTTAAAGATCTGAACGTATACAGGCTGCCGAGATGTCTTTGTTTGCGAAGTATCAAGGATTTAATTATAAACAAGAAATCTGAAAAGATTTAAACATGGTTTTTATCCATGACAAGGTTTATGCTTGCAGAGAGAAATAGGTAGAACCTTTGTAAAGAATGGAGGATGTTAGAATACTCAAACTACGCACCGTTTGGAAGAAGAACAAGAGGACGTCCGAGGAAACGCTTGCGGGACGGAACACATCTATGATCCAAGCCGAAGAGGAAATTATTATGAAATTCAGCCAAGTTAATAATAGGTAAAACTAATTAAAATGTATAATTTCTACGTATTGTCCATTAGGATATGGGAGAATTAAGATTATTTTGATTTCATTCAATTTTTAATTGGATGGGGCCCGTTTCACTTTGTATAATTAAATGAATAAAATGAAAGATGGAATTTTCTAATTTGTCTCATGATATACTATAATCACACATTTTAAAAACTATTCTTATATATTTATGTAACAGAAATTACTTTTTAATCTTTACTTGTTACCTTAATTCGGTAATTCACTCGTTTTTGGTATTATTGTAAGGCTCGCTTTAATTCCTATGGATAAAAGATAATTCACAAAGAAAAAATATGTAATCATCAATGTAATCTATTTTTCCATTACTTTTATTTCTTTATCAGTACTTTATTTCAATAAAATAAAAAAGATGATTGTAAAAGGATAAAAAAAAAGGTATTGAAACACAGATAATCCCATTATATTACACTGGATTCTTTCCTAATCGCGTACATATATTCTGTATGCAATCATATTTAAATTGGATATCTTTACTGAAATTTTTAATACCCGAATTAAGTTACACCTGTTACATTGCCTCTCTATTGATCAACAGATAAATTTTAATAGCCGATATGAACATTTTCATTCGGGTTGAATGGAAATGAATAAAAATTACGTCGTGTTGAATTATTCAAGAAACGAATAAAACAAACTCATCGATGCTTGTTCATCCCCATTTAAAATTTTATCTTAAAATTTTATTCAGACCAACATTTTTACTAAAATTATTAAATATCAGTTATTTTCAAGTATTTTTTTTTTAAAATCACACAGGTATTTTTAATTATTTAAAAAAAAAAATACATTCTTTTGTTTTAAAAAAATAGCACAAGAAATTAATGTTTTAAGTCTATTTTCATTTTTAATACTATCTAATACATTTAAATTGTTTAAAGTTCATTCAGTAAAAAATATTTAAGATAAGGGAATCTCTTACAATTCTATATAAAAATAACATTTCATGAGTCATTCATAATCAACATCCAACAAAAACTATTGAAGATAAATTGATGAACGTTTTTTACGCATTCTTCTTAAGGCGTAAGTGCACACTAAGAAAAGATTATTTTTTTTAATTCTATGTTTAAAGGGTTAAAATGAAGAAAAATGACATTTATTCTTTTTTTAGTTTATCAATAACAAATGAAGTTGGTTTTTGGTGTATGTAATTTTCATATAAATATCTACAAAAGTAATTTCTAGATTTTTTGAAATTTCGAGTTTGTTTCTTTTTTTTTAAATCCGGCTATTTTTTTATCTTATTTCTCGATAATAAATGAAGATATCAAATCGATTTTTAATTTGTATAATTTTCATATAAATATCTAAAAACCAATTTCTATATTTTTCGAAAATCAACCTTGAAAGGGTAAAAAAAAAAAAAGGTAAAAAAGAAATTGAACAATGATTATAAATTTTCCCCATTTTCAACTATACTAAACAAATATTTAATAGATCTGTTTGCAAATACTCTTTAGATAAATATAAAAAACTATATTTGAGTTGATGAATTTCGATTTTTAAGGGGTGCGATGGTGTAGAACACGGTGGCTTAACCAGTACAACAACCACTTCCATTGTTACTGTACGTGTGATGTGATTGACTGCATCTGTCTCCGGCTATTTGAACCGAAAAAACATAAAATAAAATTTTAAAAAAATTGACGACGGTAAACGCAAATAACCATATAGAGCAAACAAAGCGTGACTGGGGTGCTAGTCTATAGAATTTTATAATTGTACAAATTTTGATATAAGAAAGCGTTTGACTTGTGGTAAAATAAAGGAGCTTTTATTTGAATTTGTATAATCTTCTAAATTTCCTTGAATATGATTGATAAATAAGAGTATAAATCTTTTTTTAAATTTTTTTTAATAAAAGAAAACGATTTTTCTGTTACTGTAAATTAATTCTGTACTTTCTTGTTTAATAAACTATCAAAATAACCCAACCCATCAGTTGGCTAAGTTCATCATCATTTCCAATCAGTTATTTATTATAATTGTATTATATACAATTTTAATGCAATTAAAATCGTGAATAGAATTGTATTAAAGAAATCGATTTGAGAAAACCATATCGGTGTAATTTTGTTGTTAGGCTTCAATTAATTATAGTGTGATTCCAGCCTAAAATTAAGAATTGTAACTAAGAAAGTGAGTTTCATTTTATTCGATCACTAATATTGAACTCAGAGTGAAAGAGATTTTTTAAATCTTTTGTTTGTTTTAACTTTTACGCTTGACGTTTTTAATCAGTTTAAGCGTTACATTGCACCAACTAAACCAATTTTAATGATTCTTTTTTCTGATTTTTTAAAGAAATTCAACTGGTGGTCTGTAATATGTTTTTTCTAAATAATTTAGGTTGAAAATTTAAAACAGAAAATAATTATTTTATAATTGTTCGTAATATGAATGTTCGTTCAATCTGTTCAAATAATGAACATAATAAACCCGCTCCTCCATGGCCCAATGAGATGGAATGATATCTATAACATGTAAATGAGATGTAGTCTTTGCACACATGCAGGCCAACCATTCCTGAGATGTTTGGTTAATTGAACTCCAACTACCAAATTAGAGAGGTATATACCATCTAATATTAAATCCGTGTAAAAGTAACTAAAATTGATTTGGATTTGAAACTGAGAACCTTCGAATTCAAAAATCAGCTGTTGATGAAATGATTTGAGACAAGAGTTTATCATTAGAACAGATCGAAGGACCACAAAAAAAAAAAATTGAAAATATTTTTTATTATCTTGTTATCGTGACAGCCTAAACAACAATAGAATTACAGCTAATGAAATGGGATTACAAAATTATTAAAAAAAAATATATATATATATATACCAGGCTAGATATACATATATAGCCTAGTATAATTATGAAATTCAAATTATTTTAACGCAGAAAATTAGTTGGAAATTTTTAAATTAAAGAAATAATAATTTTGCATTCCAGACTACCTTTGCTAATGCTTAATAGTAATCTATTTATGTCATTTATATGTTTTTTCCTTACTTGTTTTTACAAAGACTTAAATTTAATGTAATTTGCATTTTATAAGAGGGACATTTTTCCAGTTGACTCTTTTTTTATGTAGTTTCTTATAATTTTAATTAAACAAAAAAAAAAACTGATTTGAACATCACATACTTAACTTTCTTGTACGAAAATCCAAAAATAATAAGATTCTAAATTATAATATTCAATTAATATTAAATAATCAAATGTTTTATCAAATCTGTTATATATACAAATATGTAAAAAAACTTTAAATTACAAATTTTTAAAAGTCCATAAAATTCTATTTTATTAATAACTTCTGATATTTTTCACACACACACGTGCGCGCGCGCGCGCGCACACACACACACACACACACACACACACACACACACACACACACACACACATATATATATATTGTTATTATTGAATTGTTGCTTATCGTAAAACTGTTTTTACAATCAGACGTTAATAATTATTAAAAAATCAACATATTTAAATTTAAAAAAAATAAGTAAATAAAATAAAAGGAGATGAAGTCTGATTCGAACCAATGAGCTTTCCCCAAGTAAGATCCAAATATTTCATTAATTAAAATGTTATTTGGTTATAACGTAGGGATCAACTAAAATAAAGTACCACTTATGATACGTATATCATTGAAAAGCTCTCAATGAAGGCTTATTACTGCCCTTAAGAAAAAGTATTTTTTTGGACACTTTTGGTTCATTCAATTGCAATCAAAAGGGGAGCTACACAACTAGGATTTCTATTGTTGTTTAAATGGAATTAGTCCTAATTCCAAAATTTCAACATCCTACGGGTAATAGTTTTCGAGTTATGCGAGAATACGTACGTTCCTATAGACATCACGCCGAAACTAATCAAAATGGATTCAGGGATGGTCAAAACGGTTATTTCCATTGAAATCTGAAAACCGAAATTTTTCGCGATTACAAAATTTCCTTCAACTTAAGATCAAAGATTAAAAAAAAATTAAATAAAACTGATTCCAGAAAAAAAGACACTAAAAATGTACTAATTATGTAAGTATTTAATTTTTCTGTAAAGTCTGATTCCTTTTTTAATTCAGTTCTTTTTCTAATGTTGGTGTGTTGAAAATATTATTTATACTATGTTTTTAATAACATTCTTTATTTCAGTTCTGAAAAATTGTTAGCGTTTGAAAATTTTTTCGGCCTAAGTGGCGCGATTGGTAGAGTCTCGACCTTTCATCCCTGGTCATGGAGGTCCCGGTTTCCGAATCCCGATCAGGCATAGCATTTGTCACAATTCATTCATCTCATCTTCTGAAGATATACCTAACGGTGGTTCCGGAAGTTAAAATAAAAATAGTTTGAAAACTTTTCGGCGTTTGCTGTTGTACCCTATTTCAACAAGAAAAAACATTTGATATTCATAAAAACTTTTCAATTTTTTTTTTGTTTTTTAATTTTTGGCTCTTATTTAACTATTGATTATTTTTGCTAGAATCTATTCTCAGTGAATAATTCATCAAAAAAAGAAGGAATTCGATAAACGGTGGATAAATAATTTTCCGCTGAAACCAAATAAAAAGATAAGAAAATAATAATCAAATTTTGTAGTTTAATTTTTCTTTTTTTAATGTTTTTTATTTTTTAAGGTACATTCTAATTTAAATAAAGGCGTAAGTTTTAAGTCTGGTATATATATATATATATATAAACCTTTTAATATATATAAAAGGTTTATTTTGTAAATCTAATTAAAATAGGGTCAGCCGTACGTAATGAGCAGAGAGGTAGAGACAAATTGGAGACAAGCCGAGATAAAGGATTAATTTTCAGTAGCTTTCTAAGAAATTATAGCATTACTAAAAAATGATATAATAAAATAAAAGTAATAAATAAATAAAACAAAAATACTTTCTTTGATTAATCTCTAGGCATTATTTACGTAAATTATGTATTATTATGTAGGCATTATTTTATAAATAATTATCGATTTCTTTGGTGGAATAAAAGAGAAAACAAATATCCATATGTAGTAGAAAAAAGTATAATTTGAACTGGTTAAGTTTATTTGATCACAAAATATCCTTCCATGTAAGTAGCCCTCCCACTCTCTGCCTGTCTATCTCTCTCTCTCTCGCCCTCTCTCTCTTTCTTTATATATATATATATATATATGTGAGTGTGTGTGTGTGTGTGCGCCCGCGTGTTCGAATGAATAGTGAAGATAAATCTTGCAGTGATCGGGCTATAAAAATGGTTAACTTGTGAAAATTGCAGCACAGAATATAACATCTAAACTCCAGTCACGTTTTTCTTTAACCTAAGCACGTGTGAGGAGTAGAGGTGACCAAAAAGGACGAAGGATATCTGTCCTTTTAGGCCATTTATCATTGGTGGATGGAGGTTAAGGTGGCATAGTATTATGGTACACTCGGTGATTGTTATCCACCACGGCGATGTTCTTTTCTTGTATCACCACCCGCTAAATTATAGTTGTAGACTATATGTATATTCACATCACACAACTGCCATCTAGAAAATTATAGTGTATTTTGTACGTTTTTCTACTCTAGTAAAATGTTCAACGTTTAAATATATAAAGAAAACCTGTTATATTACTGTTAAAAAAGAAGTAATAAATTAACAAACCTAATAATATTACTCTAATTTTTATAAATTACAAAAACAATAAAAATAACAAATTTAGTCAAGTCCTAATCTAATTTATTAAATTTGTTTGAAAAAAAATATTCGTTAGTTTCAATTTCGTAGTAGCTTAAGAATATTTGAATCGATTTTAATAAAATTATTTTAACACTTAGCTTCAGGTTCCTGTTATATCTTCACATTTGTGTTCAACAATTATTGATATTATAATAATAGCTTTTTTCACTTTCGAGTTCTACCAGTGGTTATTTTTTCAGTGAAATAAAAGTATATTTTATAAATAAAAAAATATATTATTAATAGAACTATAAATTATTTGTATATATATTTTTATAAAAGAAATATATACAAATAATTTATTCTAGTTTTAGTTTGTTTAAAATAAATAAATATATATATATATAATAAATATATGTAAGTTATCAGAACAAAAACTAATTTGATTGAAACTGATGTCACAACAAATCATTATAGAAAGCTTATGAAATACTGATGAGGTGTTCTAAACCAAGAGTTATATGTTAGGAAGACGCTAGTTTTTTCCCCTTTAGAAGCATATTTTATCGGTAATAATTAATGCATTACTTTAATATTAACTGTATAATTAATATGAAATTTACATTTTTGCACATTATACAGTAGACTACCTTCATTGTCGTTAACATTTTTATGCTTACAATGCATATTTGTAAGTTGTTTATACATTTTTTTATCCATAGATTTCTACCAGGTAATAATTAAAGTATACAGACTTCACAAGCAACTAAATTACAAAAGACAGAATAGTAGTAACTATAGTTACTGAGGTACACAAACCTTTTATTTTCGTCGGAAGTGGGAAATCTGCTTCAACTTGACGTCCAATAGCCCGTACTACTTGGTATGTGGGGTTCACTGGGACCCACTAAAACCACACTCCCTCTCACGAAGCGGTGACGGAACTACCCGAAGGTATGACATCGTCACTGAACGTACCAGCAGGCTCAACTTATGCTGTCCTTCCATGGGGGCTTCCAGCGTCCCCTTAGGGCACCCAGAAACTACGATTCTGGTGGACCCCCACCTCTAAGAGCTGTCCTTCGACCCCAATTTCCAAATTAAAACACCCACCAAATCGCTAGCCTCCTCCTCTAGCTTTTTAGCGAGTACTCTGTGGAACTGAAATCTCGCACATTCTCTCTAACCATCTTTTGAGCCCATTATGACTTCCATAATCTCTTCAGGCGAGAGGAGCCTATCAAACGGCCTTTCCGTCTCCCATCTCAAGCAGCTCGTAAAGGTGTGCATGACATCGTCCACACCTCCGCAATACTGACATCTGTCAATCCTACGTAGCGCTCTGGAGTGGAGGTAGACCCCCAAAGGATCCATGTCCAATTAAGCATTGGATCGTCAAATGATCCATCTCCTCAAGCCTCTGGTCAATCCACTTCTTGATACAGGGGAAGTACACAAACCTATGACGAGAAAAGAGTCACATCTTCACCACTAGTTGAATTTTATTTAAATGAATTTTTTTTTCAGTGAAATAAAAGTGTTATTTTATAAATAATAAATATATATACAACTGATGCCACAATAAATCATTGTACAAAGGTTATGAAATACTGCTGAGGTGTTTTAAGTCAAGAGTTATATGTAGAGGGGCACTAGTTACTTCCCCTTTAAAAGTAAATTTTATTGGTAATACTTATGAATTTGTTAATTAATTAATTAATCTTGAATATAAATAATTAATGAATTATAATTACGCACTCAATAAAGGGCGAAGGCCTCCATTGATAGCTTAAAATCTTTCCTGGGATAACACAGATGTATCCTGAAAATTTGAAAGCTCGGTCGGTTTTTTTCGCGTTAAGCTTTGCAAATGGACAGACTGAAACCCTCCCCTCCCACCATAAATTTTCGCATTTATACTGTACATTATAAAATTTTTTTTTATCTTTATATTTTTTAAACAGTTTTAAAAAGTTCTTTTTTTAAGTTTATTATCACCACTTAGGGATTATTTTCTTAGAAAAATGATTTTACCCTTAAGTATGGAAGTTCTGAAAATTAAAAATTAAATGTTTTTCCCATTTTCCAAGGATACAATAATCCCACTGTTAAACGTTAACGAAGTTTTCGTATAGAAATAATCAGCTTTTTATACCTATTTATTAATTTAACTATCTATTATAATTATAAATAAAATATTTTAATATCAAAATTTGAAAAAAAAAATTATTATAATTTTGGTCATAGTTTTTCAATAAAAAGAAATTATTTTACCATAAAGATATAAATAAAAATTAAAATGATCGAACTGGAAAACCGAATTGGTAACTTGACCGGTGTAACCGGGAAACTTATGCATTTCATTGCCTTCTATTGTACCTAAAAGTTCATTCCGAATTAGTTATAACCTGAACAAAATTTTTAAGGGAATAACTAAATCGGGATATCAATTTAGTTTAATATACCCGTTCATATCCATTTAATATCCATTAATTTTCAATTAAACTTTGTATAGTAATTTCAAATTTCTGTGACTGCGATTTATTAAAATTTTAACTTCACATTGTTTTCCTGTTACTGTATAATCTGCTTATTCTTTCTCGCGTGTACATCACTATCAGTCCCTGATACCTGGTTTTTCAGTCCATAATTTGACTTCGAAATTTCTATAACCAAACATTTGAAATTTATATAATACCTTCCTGTCTGTTCTCACTCATACGTATCTAATTCTTTAATACTTTTTTTAACGTTCTATTCTTATCATCAGTACAAATATTACTAATTACAAAATTCTATAACCATATTTCCTCTTTCACTTTTGTAACCTAGTCCATTCTTTGGAAATATTTTAACTCTGTCTTTCTATTATTGCTGTCCAGTTTTCCGTTATATTCAGATTTTCATATAATTTTACATTCTTTTATTAGATGGATTTGTTTCTTTATATATCCTTAACTTTTGCTGAAGATGTATACAGTATTTTCATTGAATTAGGCTATTATTCTATTCTGAATAAAATAATTCTCTCTTAAACTGCTTGTTATAATGAACTCTTTGTCGTGTTGTTTTTTTATCATTTCAGTATTTTTTTTGTTTTAGCCTTATTATAATTCCCTGAATAAAATCTTTTTTATTTACAATTATTTATTACATTTTTCGAAATATTTATTTTTCCAGCTGTATAATTATACTTCTCAGCATGTGTGTTATGCGTGCATTCTAAACAGGTAAAATTTTGTAACTTGAAGATTTTGCATATCTTGCCATTTCGTGACAACCAAAAATCACAATTTAAACATTGAAAAATACTAGAAAGATTTACATATGTATGTTGACCTATCATTCATTTATTATTTCCAGAATAGATACACAGAATTTGTATGAAAGTTAGAAAAATGATTTCTGTTTATCGATCATTTAATTTTTGATTACGTTTGGTGTAGGAAAAAGGGAGAATACGGACTTTATAATTCTTGTATCTCAAAATTTTAGTATGATAATATAAACTTTCCCACATAATCTTTTTCTCCTTAGATTGATAAGATATTTTTTGATGGTGTTTGATCTTATTTAGACCTGCATGAAGGAGTGGGGGAAAATATTTTTTTTCTTTTTCATTGTTTCTGTGTTCAACATCCACGTACTTGAGACTTTGATTTGATGATTCCATTATATTAATACGTAATTTTGGTGATTTAAATGGTTAATTTCACTTATTTCATGTATTTATTTTATTTTTTATTAGGAGTTATACGGGCATCGACTGCTATGGTCATTAGCCCTCGTCACATTCTTTTAAGATTAATCATTAATCACCATAAGGCTCATCATATGTTAGGGTGTAAAGGGCCCTAACATTTCTTTAAAAAGAACACAAAAACACAACACAAAGCGCTAAAAAACACAAACAAGCAAAGAACAAGAACACTTACAGGGTGTAAAGGGCCCTGATATTTAAAAAAATAATAATATAACAAATATGAAAAAAAAATTGACAATATCAAATTATTAAGTTTCAAAATCTATAAACTCGACTTTGATTGTAGTTACAGCTTTGTATATTATAGGCTTGTTAAGAGTCCACTGGCGTGCAAAAAAGCAACTATTTTTCCCTCGTTTCCATTTTCCAAATCAGCAGTAATTCTACTTGTTAAGCCGAACCTCTTTCAGAGGACCTCGTATATGGTACATTCTTCCATTAGATGCTTGACTGTAAGTGGTTTGTTACAAACACCACACGTTGGTTGATCTTTGCCGGTTAGCAAATATGAATTCGTTATACGCGTGTGACCGATTCTAAGTCTGGTCACCGCCACTTGTTCATGGCGAGTCAGTATCGCGTCGCTCTTCCATTTTATATGGAGACGATTTAACGGTATTTAATTTGGTTCCCAATCCTCTCCACTCATTATTCCAAAACGTTCAAATTATATTTGTTAGACGATTCTTTATATCAGCCACTCGTACAGGAATGACATCCAAGTTGTTACAGACAGTTGCCATTCTGGCAGCTTCGTCTGCTCTTTCATTTCATGTAATACCAGCATGCCCAGGAGTCCATACAAAAACACATCACTGTCTTCGTCTATTTAAAACATATATAATCGAGAGGATGTTAGCGATCAGGACGTCCTTAATATTCCTGTTCCGAATTGCAGTAAGTGCACTTAGCGAGTCGGAACATACACAGCACTCTCTCTTCGCAAAAATGTGCGCAATAGCGAAGAGCCTGCTGTATGGCAGTGAGTTCTGCCGTATATACGCTTGCTATATCTGGCACCTTCCAAAAATGGGCTTCTGTATTTACATAAATGGAGCATCCAACACCGTTTCCGGTTTTAGAACCGTCAGTGTAAATCTTAATGTACTCATCGTAACTACTGACGATTGATAAAAATTCCTGTTGGATG
>JAAAKQ030149844.1:0-12986 GCA_010016005.3 Zanna intricata
TATGAATGTGAATGAAGTGTAGTCTTGTACAATCTCAGGTTGACCACTCCTGAAAAGTGTGGTTAATTGAAACCCAATCATCAAAGAACACCGGTATCCACGATCTAGTATTCAAATCCGTATAAAAATTGTTATCTTTACTAGAATTTAACAATGAGAAAGGTTTACACGCAAATAGAGAAAATCGATACCACTAAGGCAGCGGACTATTTCTTCCACCATTCGTCTCTTCCACCAGTTAATCCCTAGTCTTAGTCTTAGTTAGTCTTCCAGGGAAGAGGATTGATTATTTTTATGAAAATAGGAATACCTCATTAGCGATCAACAATTTTAATGGAACAATGCAAATATGTGAAATAAGAAATTGCTTTTCCTTCAAATATTAGATCCATCTAAGATCAGGTTAAGGCTTATAATACATTTTAGAGAATACATGTAAGAGCTTGTCTTGCATGTAAGAGAATTCATATGAACCACATATATTCATACTTCTGCAGATTAATATCAGTGTTAAACTTTATAGATTAGTTTAGCTAATATAAATTTTAATCTACATATACGCACATATAGGGATTAGGCAGTTTAGAACGAAAAGTAATTTGAGAAATACACTAATTTTATTTTATTATTACAACCTTTGTGCTATGCATGTTAATATATTTTAACCTGGAAAATTAGAAACGAGGAAAAGGACTTAACCTTACATTCGTCGAATCGTATTTGAGACCAGCGGATATAAAAAGCAGATGTTAATTAGTAGATCCAAAATAGTACGAGTATATAAAATGCTTTTCTTATAACTATTTAAAAGTTACCTATTTAAGTTACAAATGTATCTATCACCCGACGCATTATTAGTTTTCATTGATGTTATTAAACTTATAAATAATGGTTACTAAAAAGTGGCATTTTAAAGTACTATTTTTCTACATATATTAAAAAACTTTTCACTCTTGGAAATGCAACTTTTTCAGGGAGTAATACAACTTTTCTCTAAGGTATCAGTTAGTTCCAAGTTCTTAAGTGTGTTTGTTTTATTTCATCAACCATATTAATCTAAAAAAAATTGCCAAGTGCGATTAGCGATTCCTTATCTAAATAAAAAAAAAAAAAAACATCCAGTTAAAATTAATTATCAAAATATATGGAGCTGTAATGTATGGAAATGCAGTCGGTTATTTTTGTTCATCAGAGTTCAGAAAATTCAGTTGACATAAAGAGTGAGAGTGAATTGCGATTGGCTTCTTATCATCCACGAAAAAAAAAGAGAACAAAATAAAAATAGTATTGTTTCTGGTAATTAGCTACACTGTGGAGTACGAAATGATCCAACGTTTCTTTTCACAATAATTGTTTAAATTAAAAATTATTAATGTGTTTTTATGTCGGCAGAAGCGACAGCAGTTCTTCTCTTTCTGAGTGCGCTGTTTGTGCATCGTTCCAAAATGGTTGATAAGGGAAGACTGACTGTTGAACAGTGCATAAAGACTGTGTTGTTTTTTAATGAAACAAAAAGTGTGGAGCTTATATAAAGACGGTTTCCTGCACATTTTCAAACTCGGTGGTAATCCTCATTCATAGACTTTACGAAAAATTTAATATGATATGAAAATTTAACACTGTTTCAGAGTAAGCGTGAACAGCCTGCTGATGTTCATTCTCCACAGAATGTCGAAGCAGTCAGAGCAGCGTTGCTGAGGAGCCCAGGAAAATCAACAAGAAAAGCAGTTGTCCAACTTGGGATTTTTAGGCAATCTATGCAGCGAATTTTAAAAACAGATTTGCATTTGTATTCGTACAAAATAAGCGTTGTCTAAATTAACGTTGACAACAAACACCAACGAATGGCATTTACTGAACGGTCTGTGAACCGAGACGTATTGTTAAACAATATTTGGTTTTCAGATAAGGCACATTTTCACTTGAAAAGGGTTTCAGTAAGGAAAATTGATTTTATGGCTTCCGAAAATCTACACGTGCTTCATGAAAAGGTACATCAGACTCCATGAATCACAGTACGGGCCGCATCGCAAGTCACTGGGTAATGAGATTATTATTTTTTGAACAGACATTGAAAAGTGAACGTTATCTAATGATGCTGCGTAATAATTTTTTCTTCAGCTTTTTGCAAAAGGGTTTCGATTAGAAAACGAGTGGTTCATGCAGGATAGAGCCAGACCGCACACAGCTGATGTTGTTTTAGACTTTCCGCAAAAAAACTTTTAACGCAAATGTCATTTCAAACCCATTTCCTAATCGTTTTGCGTGTGGACAGAACTGGCCCCCGAACAATCATGCTTTGAATCCGTGTGATTATTTTCTTTGGGGAATTCTAAAGGACTTCTAAGATGTTGCTAGACGTGATGGTGGTCATATTGAACATGTGATAAGCAGAACATAATCTCCAGGTATATAATAAAACATTGTATTCTACTTTTCTATATTGTGATTCAAATAAATATTCTTTAATAAAACCAAATATTGGATCATTTCAGACACCGTTTACGAAACTAATGGACTTGTTTGATTCAATCTGATGAACAAAATCTAGTCGAAGAAGAGTTTACTGCAGATAGAACAATAAATTCTTAATTTTTTTCAGCTATATTTTCAGTTAAAAATATATTATATTATATGATGAGCGCAAGAAGATGCACCTGCAATAAAATTAATCTATTTCTAGGTTTTATTTTTATAATAATATTTCAATAGGTTTGTTAAATGTTTTTACATAAATAATCATTGCTACTAGTTAACAGTTCTTTTATGGATTATATTTCTAAGCAACTATTCAGTTTACTGTCTATTTCCAAAACTATCAGTAATGGTTGATGGACATGATACTTTACTTGTAAATATGTTTTCGTAATTAAATAGTAAAAATCACTTTATGATTTACGATTTAAAACCTCAAACATTATACAAATTTGTATCGTTCAAAAATGTTATCCGAAATTATTAAAAATAAACTCATTTAAGAATAATACTTATATTTACAACACTGCACAAAATACACTCTTTCTTACAAGTTGTACTGTTTTATGACATTTTTACGGGTAATATTACAATAATATATCATTACTTAATGATATAAGGAAAAAGGAAAATGGAAAAAAAAGTACATGTAATGAAGTCATGTAACAAATGGAAACAGCAGGCATGTTTATTTTTGGCAGGTAAATACTAAAATATTTAACGGTTATTAATTAGGAATTAGTTACATAGAATTAAGTTTTCAGTTAACTTATTTCAGCTTAGGGGTGTAGTTAAAATACAGTTGTGGTGTATCGATTGTTTAATTTTGAATTAAATTTACAATTATTTTACATCTAAATGGAAATAAATTCATCTTTAGAGATTACAGAGTTACGAGGTACCAATACGCGTTGGTTTACATCAATAGTTTCTGACCGAACATCATACTATATGTCTATATTCAGAAAGCATACACACATATACACCTTTATAAACACAAATACATTCACAAAACCTAACCGACAGAGAGCTATGAACTCCATCCGCGCTTTTGAACGGAACAGAGCCACAGCCGACGGGTGGAGTTCCGCATAGAACGAGGGAGATAACCGCAGCGTTATCGATCATGCCAGCTGTGGTATGGTCCCTCCCCACCAATGCCCCCCTTCAACTTATTGCCCCTTTGAGGAGCCTGTCTAGTCTGGCCCTTGGATAACGTCGATATCAGAGATGAGGCCTACGTAAAAAACAACCAACAAACCTATTTCTTTAACAGGAATACAAAAATTTTAAGGATTTTTTTTTTCTATTATATGTTTTTCCTACTTTGAATTATCGTAATGATCTACCTATTTTTTTTTATCAACATTTTTGAAATGTTGTAGTAGATGGTGGATACGATATATATATATATATATATATATATATATACACTCTATTAATCTATTAATTTGTAGATCCTTTTCATAATATTGATTCTATCTACGGTTTATACTTAAATTTTAGATATTTATTCATTTATTCATGAGGCGGTTGTCTATTATATTAAATGACCTCATTAACTGAATTATTCAACGCTCTAAATACTGTTCTCTTCTTAAATGAACATCTGTTCATAACAATATATTTTTTTGTCATTAACAACCTCAGACATAATTAATAAAGTAATTCTAGGCATTTTAGTTCACTTAAGATAAAATATGGCCACAATTATGATGAAATAATTTAATCAATAATATACCTATTTCACACCTTAAAATCGAGTTAAATTAACATTTATTTCAGTTCCAGCGTCCGTATTTTCTTTCTGTTCATAAAAATACATTTACTGCAAAGTTAATTATTAGTAACGGATAAAATGATTTCCAGTAACAAATAAAACAGATAAAATTAAGTTGTCTACATTCTTAGCGGTATATCTTTTCGGATGTGTTTTTATTTGTCTAACTTAATAGCTCTAGAGTTATGCTGCAAGAAGGAAAGTATGGTAAGCAATCAAAAAATAGGTTATGGATTTTTTTTTTGCATTATCTAGACGTTTTATGATTCGGGATTCTAAAAAATAAAAAAATGTGAGGTATAATACTCGCGCGTATATGCACGTGTGTTGGCTTATTTAAAGCTTAAAAATGTTATACTGGGTAAATCGATTTTGATGAAATTTGTTACAGAAACTCGTATGTATATGAGGCAATTTGTTGGTAAAGGTTTGTGATCAGTAACTTTAGTGGATAGGGTTGATATTTTTTTGGAGAAAATTTTCTCAAAACTTTTATAATATAACCCCACTTTATATTAAGGCCTGTTTGCTTATAGTTTTTAAAAACATTCTAACCAAAAATTCTGTCCGTTCTCCAAAAATAAAAAAAGCTATCTTTTTATTTATTGCACATTTTTCCGAATTTTTTTTTATATCTTCCTAAGGCAGAGAGAGTAGTGGTCCCTCCAAAAATATATTTTGAGTGCAATGTTATGTGTAGGAGGGGGGGCACGATAAACATTTTAAAATATCGATTTATTTAAATTGAAAAAAAAAATAGTTTATTTAAACGTTTAATAATAATATGACAATAAAATTTCATAATAGTTCACCCCCTCCAAAAAAAAAAAATAAATAAATAAATCTTAGGTAATATTTTATTGATTGTTAATTTTTGAGAAATTTGTTTAGTTCTTTCCAATTAACCTAGTAATATAAACAAATCAAAAAGTTTCTTGAGAGGCGATTTTGAAAATGAGAGCAAAAAAGTAAAAAAATATAAATTTTTTTGAATTCTTCAAACTTTTTTTGTATCGTTATTTTTCCACTACTCAAGAATAAATAATCAGTTCTAGGAAAGTATAACAACTTTATTATCAGCTTTTGTGTTTCATTATTCACTTCATAATATCATTAAAATATAAGGATGTTGATATTTTATTTTGGGATTACATTTCTATTGACTTACAAAATGTTATTTCAAACTAAACTTAATAACTCCTCAAGGAAAAGTTTAGTTTATTATTTTTAACATAACACGGCTTTACAACCATCATCTACGAGTAAAAATGCGAAAACGTTTCTAAAAATATAACCAAGGTATATTAACCGCGCCGGCCTCCGTGGCGGAGTGGTAGCGTCTCGGCCTATCATCCGAAGGTCCCGGGTTCGAATCCTGGTCAGGCATGGCATATTTCACACTCGCTACAAATCATTCATCTCATCCTCTGAAGATATACTTAAGTTAAGTATACTTAACTGTGGTTCCGGAGGTTAAACAAAAAAAAAAAAAAAAAAAAAAAAAAAAGGTATATTTACCAAGTTCTTTTAACCAAAGCTCTATTAACCAAATTACTTATTCCTAATAACTAATTATTTTTCTCATTGTCCCAATTACATTACATGTTTTCCATTACCATTTACCAAGTAATAGGCATTTCTGCCTATTATTGGTATTTTTACATTTAAAAAATGTTATTTACACATTTAATAATGTTATTTTTACATTTAAAAAACGTAGCATATTGATTTCGAAAATGATTTTTTTATTTGTATTCAGAGTATTTTTTATTTAATACGTAGATAAAATTGTAAATGATTGTAATTTATATTATATTTTCTATTTATTATATGTATTATATTATTTAATTATTTATTTATATTTTCTATGAATGTATGTATGTATTCTCGTAATCGAGTTTATTTATAAATTCCGCATCATAAAACTACATACTTATGTCATATTTTGCTATAAAAAAGAAAGAATTGAAAACACCTGTTGTAAAAGAGATCCAATGCATAAATTAAATACAGATTTTCCATTAAATTCTTCGTAATAAAGTATATATTTAATTTCTTCCGCTACTTTATAATAATAATAATTCAATTCTTCATAAAGTCTTCAGTTACTAGATATGCCTTACTATAGATCTTGTTCCGCAGTCAGTATGTATTGATTCCCCTTTGACATATTACGATAATGTCTGTTATTAGTCTTATAAATACAAATCCTTTCTCTTCTTTATGGATTTCAACTCGATCGTTAACTCTTTCCATCCCACAATTGATTCGGTATGCTCTAGCAGTTCATAAAACTTCCTGAATCAGATTCATTATTTGCAATACCAGTTGCCTAATTCTATATATATATATATAAAGCTTACCGTATAATAAATTTTTGAAAGATTTCAAAAATAAATTATTGAAAGATTTGAAATGAGTTCGTAACTTTTACGCAATTATGAATTTAATACACGCTTTACTTCCAAACCACCTGGTAACAAACAGGCTGTGCTTCTCGAAAATATTTAAAAAATTATACTTCAGCTTCTTCTGCATGAATGGAGCGGATAACTCTTGCCTTTAATTTCTTGAATCTTGTATCTTGAATCAAATAGTAATTTTGACGTTGTGTTTGTTATTTTCTTTATTATTTTTGTCAGATTATGAGTGTTTTTAATTTTCATATTGTTCCAAACGGGTTGAGTATTTTTTTTTTACGTGCTATTTGTAAAATTTTAATATTGTGTTTAATTAATATTTTTTGTATGGCTTTAGTTCCTCTATACAAACAAAAAAAGAAGAAGAAACAGTTTTAGATAGAAATAGAACTGAAGAAGCGTACCACACTTACAAATTTTAAGAGGGAAGTAATGTTCTTTGATAGATAATAACATTCATTAAAATATGTTTAATGAGTTTAAATACTGATCCTTTGTCATTACCGAACAATGAAGTAAATTTATCTGATTCTTGTTCGTTACGGACATTTTTTAGAACATTCTCATTCTTGTAAATTAATGTTGGAGACGTTTAATTATAGTTTCTATTATAGTATTTTTTAAAGATTCTTGGGTAGTGTGTGATTGCATGTGATTTTTGCATTTACACTTTGGCTTGAAATGACTATGTTTCAAGGTTTTATCTAAGATTAAGCAACCATTTCGCTTGTAGTTTCTCGAGAATATAATTTCGGATGAAAGTAGTACATAATTGTAAACGACTTTTAATATACCATCTCAAAAATACAGCGCTACAAACTGCTTCGCTGCTAGATTGCTCGTAGAGATTAATTATAAAACAATTTCCATGCTTCTTTAAAGAAAGTATTCATTCATTTCAAAGATTGTATGACATTCCTGTGTAGATTATTTGGAGTGTTTCTAATAAGATGTTTTTTTAAATTAATAAACTAAAAGTTTTATTTTGATGAAACATCAATAAACAGACAGGAAGTAGCATCCTGAATTTGAATCTTCTGTTATCTTCCCAAAAGGAATTTTTACAAATATTTGTAACCTTTTATTAATTTAAAATATTAAAAAAATATGAAAAAGTAAAATGATATCAACTTTATCGATAGAAAAATGTATTCAATTTTTTATACATCAAAGATGAAAAAACGGGCTTCGCACGCAAGCATCAAGTACAAACGTACATATACACTTTTTTCTTTTTTTTCTTTTCTTTTTTTTTACTGAAAAGTTATAAAAAAATAATTTTTTTAATAAAATAATATTTTTAATTTTTTCTATACATTTGTAGTTTTAAATAGTGGAAGCTTCTTCCTGCTGGAAGTACTGAAAGCCTTTGTCATCGCTTTCTGCTTTTGCTAAGAAGAAACTATAAACACCTTTAGTTAAGAATAATTTAGAACAACAGGGGGAAAAAATAATGAATTCACCTGATTGTTAAAAAATGAAAGTGTAAAATAGAGTTTTTTTTTAAATTTATTTCAAAAGTATTTAAATGGAATGTAAGATTTAGATTATACATTGACATTAATTAGTGAAAGAAAAGATCGAAATAAAAAGAGACCACATTCTAATCACATCATTCTATTGAATTAAAATATATATAAATTTATTTATGACCGTCAGGGAAATTAAAAAAAAATATATATATATATTTTTAAAAAATAATTTATTTCATATAATATAAATAAAATTTGTAAAATGATTACTATATGTTTTGTGGCTATATATGTTTGTTTTAAAATGAAATAATCTTTTTTTTTTTAATAAGCCTATGAGTTATTAATAAAACTGGCCTGTCAGATAATTTTTTGTTTGCTTTTAAATTAATGTTTGTTTTATTAATTTTTCAATTTTTTTCGATCATTATGCAAGTAATAACATGATGTTATTTTCGATTAAGTGATATATTTGTTATTTTTAACCTTTAACAGCGGAAACATATATATTTATTCAGTGTATTTAATTATTATTTTTTATTAATACATATATTAATATAAAACAAGATAAATATTTAATGAAAAGCGTTTATATTAATAAAATTTTATTTATAAATAAATTCACGTAACATATTAATTTATCTGCGATGTGGTTCATAAAAATATGTTTTAATAGTTCAAGCGCAGCGCGAGATCTTTGTAACTAAGCCATTTCGACATTTCGCTTATGTTTCTTCATTTATTATTTTTATGCAATAGAGTTTTCGATAGACTAAAACTGAATTTCACCGAAAATTAAAAAAAAAAAAATTTTAAATATGAAAACTATAAAATTTGTTATGAAAAGTCGAATAATAAAAGTCTGGCCAATCCAGCTCTATCACTGTCCGATTCTATCACTGAGTTTATATGTATATTTATTTTTCAGTTAAGGTGTTTTGTAGGAGAAATAAATAAAGCACTAATTATATTCTAAATAACAGTGCTCCAATATTTCTATCTGAAATTGAATAATTTATAAATTGTATCAAGGAAAAAAAAATGTTAATATAATTAATATTGAAAAAAGAAAAAACAATTTTTTTATGAAAATACACTTATAAATATAGGTATATATTTTGAGATAGAAAATTATCTTTTCCTATCTTAGGAAAGGTGAAATTTGTTACTTTCCTATCGAAGTTACATAGGCACCGAAAATTTGTACTACATATAACAGTAATGATTAACTGTAATAGAAATAACAGTAAATAATAATTACTGTTATAAAGATTATTGTAATGATTACTGAAATAAACTGTAATGATTAACTGTTATTAAAATCAGAGCCATAATCTTTAATCGCATGGTGGACATTAACATTGTCCACCATGTGCTTAATTAAACTTATTTATTACCTTGAATTTCTGTATTAAATACAGAAAATTTAATGAGTTAACAGGAGCAGGAAAATAACTATCCTCTTTTTACGAAAACTATCACCACCAAACAATATACTGTCAAAAGCACCCGCATGCAAGGATTATGTTTTGAACAGGTAATACAAATAACAGTTATATATGACAGTAATGAAAAAATTGAGGAAAGTGTAAGTACTGAGTACTGAGAATATTTGCATGGGAATGAATTATTGAATAAAATTCAAAAATTCCAAGAATATTTATAGATTATTAGATTCAGATGTTTAAAATTAAAACTTTCGAACTAATTTTTTATACATGTAGTTTTAAAAGAAATAGTTTTCCCAATTTTAGTGGAAGCATTTGATAGTTATTCCTTAATTCCAATAGGTTGCATCGCCAATGAAATAATATAGCATGCGGTAATTAATTTAGTAAAATCCCCATTTTAGTGTATTTGTTTAGCGACTTCAAGTAAAATTTCTTTTTATGAGAAAAGATCATATTGTTTAATGCATAATGTATTTATTTTAAAAGAGATAATGCCTGAATAAATTATTTCAGAACTCAATAATGTTTTTGGTGACTTTGCACCATCGATATCAACTTTTTATTTTTAGTTTGGTGAATTCAAACATGTTTTCATTTCCAGAAAAGACGAACCAGTCAGCCAGAGGTCAAAATATAAAAGAAGAAATCATTAAAATTAACATGATATCGTTTTGGAAGATCGTCGAATAAAAGTGCGCGAGATTGCTAACATTTTGAACTTGCACACATCTTTCTTGAATATTAGCTCGTGAATAAACTATCAGCAGGTTGGGAGGATTCTTTTGCTTAGCACAAATGATTGAAGATGGCCACTTCTTAGTACAGTTTAAAGCTGTAATCTATAGGAATTTCTTTTGTGTTGATTCGTAACCGATAATGGATTCACCATTTCGTAACAGAGATGAAAGAATATTCAAAATGACTGTTAGAAGGTGTGGAAGTTCCCCTAAAAAAGCAGGAATCTTTGTATCAGGTGAAAAGGTTATGGGAACTTGTTTTTTGCAATGCACGTGATATAATATTAATCGATTATATCGAGAAAGGAAACCTGATACAGGTAAATGTAAGATAGTGTTGTTAGTAGGAATCGGCGATGAAATTAAACATAATCTATCAAATTTGACAAAATAATACGTCTTTTTTTTTATAATATGACGGTTTTTTAGATAACACAGCAAAGAATGAATAAGAAAACAATTACTTTATGAATTGCTGCCATATACATCATGTTCACAAAATGTCAATAGCGTTATGTCAATTATCATTCTTTTGAAACATGTAAAATATAAATCTGGACAGAGATTTGCATCAAATAATGAAGCAATAATTGACTGGCTAGTTGATGTAGTGGTTAACATGCCAATATTTTTTTTTCGTAGGAGGAGGAAAAAGCTCTACCAGCCGCCATCTGCCCGCACAGATGGTAGTGTCGGGCTCCCACCGACTAAAATACCTTCCCCTGTTCTTCCTAGGGGTGGCTGGAATCGCCTCTCGGCATAACATCGGCCAGCCCTGGGAGTTGTGGCAGCAGATTAACCTACCGTTGCCCTTCCTGCTTGGGCTCCTGCAACGGAGCCCCCATCCGGGGTCCTCTAGGGATCGTTAGAACGTGACGACTCCGGCTCCCCGCTTGTGGAAAGCCGACGCGTTCTTCCACCCAGAGACTGCCCGTCCCGCTCTACTAGCCTGACCTACGGGGCGGCATCCGCATTTAGAAATGCGCGAGTGCCCCTCCCCCATCCCCTTGCGGCCTCTCAGACTTTAGAGTGGTCCAGATGCGTCATCAGAAGTACCCCGATCCAGAACACTCTTCTGTGTGTTCCAGAACGAGGCATCCTCAGCAACCAGGCTGCCTCCCATTCCCTGAGCGTCGCCACGTTTCGTCCCGTCTTTGTTTATATATATATATATATATATATATAGAAACGCACCTTTATTTCCTCTGAACTACCCTAATCCTTAACCTGCTTTCCTCCTAGTAACCCTCCTTGCCTAAAAGAAAACTAAGCCTAACTTGCGCGTACAGTGATGGAACTGAGAATGCTGATCATCGAGTCGTCCAACCAGATAACCGAGGATGTGTGTCGTCGGGTTATTAATAACATAGGAGTTTGTGTTGATAAGTTGCTTGACGTGATGGTGATAAGAACATGTGATAAGCAGATCATAATCAACAATTATATAGTAAACAAATTGTATCTTATTTTTCTGTACTGCGAATTAAATAAATATTTTTGAACGAAACTAAATGTTAGGTCATTTCGTGCGCCATTCAGTAGCCTTATATTAATTTTTTTTTAAATAAAAATAAAATTTTGGATTTTTGGTTCAGATTATTTGGATATTTAGAAAAAAAGCCGGTTTACTTAAAATCTCTCTCACTGTAATTATAGTTTTCAGTGATTAATCTGCAGGCGTAGTATTTATTTTTAAACTGAAAATATCAGTCAGCTACCTTATAGTAATATGTATCTCTAGTAATAATACTATTATCGACTCAATCTCTACCTAATATTTATAGTAAAACGCGTTGTTCAGTTAAATTATAGGTAAATAAATCATCCTTATATAGCACAGTAATCGCTAAATGATCGTGTAATTAATTACTCCAGTAATGTATTTCCTAAACGTGCTATGGAACTTTTATAGAAAACTCTTAAGAATCCTTTATGAGATGAATTATTGCTGTAAATAAAAACAGGAAAGAAAAATCAAGAATTAATTGATATTTTTATAGTGATAAAGTTTTGTTCCTTTTTTAAATAATTTTCAATTTGTCAGATAAGAATCGGCTTAAATTTTTCTGTTTTTCAATCGCTTGCCAATTAACTTGAAAATAAATTATACGGATTGAAATTAAGAATATTTTTCATTTATTATTATTATTTTTAAATAATTAAGTTTAAAAAGATTCATAAACTTTGGATAAAAAAGAGAAAACTACATTAGATTTACAAACACAACTCGGAGTCCTGTTATTGAATAACGGGATAAAAGGTTACTGGTGTAGTAGAAAGAATATGTAGAATGTGTGGTACCAGAGATTTTCTTTCAAAACCATATAATATAAATTGAAAATGCCAGACATGTTGGTAGGCCGAGAACAAGATGGATTAACGCATTAGGTTATATTCCGTGAATTAATATAATTGAATCTGAACCGATTGAGTACCTAAACCTTGTTAGTAAGAAGAGAAATAAGGAAATTAACGTAACTTTATAATTTAATAGAAACTTTTCTTTATAGGAAATTAACTTTGTATATGTATATATACATATATATATATATATTATTTATTTTATATATATATATGTATTTCAAACAGCTTAGCGATAGAGTCATTGTCATAAGAATAAAATCAAAACCCAAGTCGACAACAATTGTTAA
>JAAAKQ030149855.1:0-12986 GCA_010016005.3 Zanna intricata
ATGAGGATGATGTGTATGAATGTGAATGAAGTGTAGTCTTGTACAATCTCAGGTCGACCACTACTGAGAAGAGTGGTAAATTGTCATAACTGGATAATATTAATAATCTCAACGAAATATGTCAGAGCTGCTTAAAACGATTTGAACAGATATGGCGCCATTTTGTTTTGTAAACAAAAAGAGCTTCTAATAAAAACATAATTCGACAAAACTAATATTTTTGGAGCTATTTATAAATTAAATTAAGTCTTTTGCTTTATCAAAAAATTTAATGGCTGCGATTTCGGGTACTATTTATTTAGTAGAATATATTTTATTGGGTATATATGTACCAAATTTCACTAAAATATCATTAATCCGTTTTTATATACGTTCTGATTGAAAAAAAAAACAAATGACGAAGAGAGGGAAAACGAAACGATTGTAGGGATATTTCCATACGACCTTTTAGGTAGATTTCATAAGAAAGCTACCTATTGTAATGGGTACCATGATTCGTCTTCCGTAAAATTTTGACATATCTTCGCGTTTCACATCCACCAGACCCCAAAGCCATCGTCAAATCAAAAGTTTATATATATATATATATATATATATATATGTGTGTGTATGTGTGTGTGTTTGTGTGAGTGTGTGTGTGTGTGTATTTCACTTTCTTGTGGACACGATAATTACCGCAATTTCGAGATCGAGTTTTTTAAAAGGAAAAATCGAATAATGGGGGAGCTTTTTCGAAAAAAAAACAAAATATTGCTGTACATTTCTTATTAAGTAAAAGATCGAATTCGTTAAAAGCTCTTGCTATTTTTTGGATAAGGGCCTTAAACTTATCAAAGTTAAGTTTTTTGATATCCATTGGCTCAGGAAATGGAAAAAATTGGGTTTCGAAGACAAAAGAAAATATCATACCTCCCTTAATAGAAACAGTATCGAATAGGTTTAAAGTGGTCGTTAGTTCTCTAAAGATTACCTAAAACCTAAACATGTGAAGCATTTTTCGCATGCAACCGTTGTTGTATTGCTTAAATTTTTCTTAACTTAAAGGTGGAAATCTTATTTATCCCTTACTTAGTACCGATGAAATCTACCTTCGCTTTCCATCGTGCCAAACGGGATTTTTTTGTTTATTTTGATGTATCTTTTAAGTTTGGCCAATAAACTTTGTATATTCATATTTATTATTGGACAGGGAACTTTTTTAAGAGAACAAAAGAAAACAATAGATATTAATAAGTAGTAAATTCTGATTACTTACGTGAACTTGAATAAATGTATTAGACTTAAAAATATTTTTCAGTAACATATTTTCACTTACCTGCAAGGAAAAAAAACATTAATTACGAGTAGAATCGTGCAAGGACAACAATTAAATTAATCATGAGTAATTTTATTTATAAATTAAAACATCTTTACATGAATTTTCATTGATTATACTTGACCAATAATTTTTTGTTAGGATTAATTTTTAAAAGAAATAACACAAAGCAATTGAATATTTTTTCAATAGATAATAACTAAAGAAAATCATTCAACCAGTTCATCAAAATATCATATAAATTTAATAGGGTACAAAAAAATCGGGTTCGAATCCTGGTCAGGCATGGCATTTTCACACACGCTACAATTCATTCATCTCATCCTCTGAAGATATACCTTAACGGTGGTTCCGGAGGTAAAAAAAAAAGAAAAAAAAAAGGTGATTAAATCTGATCGCCCACCTCCGTGGCGCTAGTGGTAGCGTCTTACTATTCGTAAGGGAAATTTCCCTTAAAATTTATATTTTTTTGTCGATTTCATGAATTGATAATAATTAAAACTGGGTTTATATAACATATAGGAAATCAATCTTACATGAATGTAATGCTTAGAATTTATAAATCAATAATTCTTGACTCGAAAAAATCGAAAAATCGATTTATAAAAGCAAAGAACTGTTTTAGAACTCCTTACCCGTTTGATGAATCTGAATATGTTAATTTCGATTTTTTATTTTAATTGTTTTTATCATTTGACATACCACATTTGATGTGGACATCACATAACTTCCGTCTCTCTCTTTATCTGTTTAGTCTCCGGAACTACCGGTAAGGTATTATACTTCAGAGGATGAATGAGGATGATGTGTATGAACGTGAATGAAATGTATGTAGTCTTGTACAATCTCAGGTCGACCACTCCTAAGAAGTGTGGTTAATTGAAAACACAACCACCAAATAACACCGGTATCCACGATCTAGTATTCAAATTCATATAAAAATTTTTATCTTTACTAGGACTTGAACCTTGGAACTCTCGACATCGAAATCAGCTGATTTGCGATGTCGCGTTAACCACTAGACCAACCCGGTGGGTTACATAACTTCCGCCTGTACGCCTATTAAATTACGTTTACACATTTTTGGCTGCACTACATTTAAATTTATTTCATTTGAAAATGAGATACGATCCTCCAATTGTTTAATAAAGTGGACAGTTACACAACTGCATTGTTGTGGACACACACCACAATGCATAACATTTTTTTTTGTGGTGTCCGTATCAGTATTTTACATTAGTTTGTATATTAGTTTTGATTCTCGCCGTTCAAATAATTATGTGGTGTAAGCGAGAACGTGTCGGATCCGTAATCATGCACACATAAGTTCGAATCCGACCTCATATACAAATATTTCTTTTTAACTTTTTTTTCTTTACTTTTATTATATATTGATTTATTAATAATTATTAACCTATGTAAAAAATGTTTAATTAAAATGAAAATAAATAAAATTATGAGTTATAAATCACTAATAAAATTACTAATAACTTATAATTTTTTTCATTTTTTTTTTTATTGTTAGTGAATTATTTACTGCAATTTTTTTTTACAATCTGAAGTTAAGAATTATTAATAAATCAATATGTTTAAATTAAAAAAAAAAATTTAAAAAAGGAGATAAAATCTGATTCTAACCAATGTGCCTTTCTCTTGTAAGATCCAAATATTTCATTAATTAAAGTTTATTTAACTATAAACTCTGGAACAAATGAAAATAATTATCACTTATGATAAATCGTTTAAAAACTTTAAATAAGGGCTTATTACTGGAGTTAAAAAAAAGGTCCAAAATCCAAATTGTGTCTGATTTTGATCTTTTTTGGACACTTTTCAACCAGTCGATTGTAATCAAAACAAGAGATGCACAATACAACAAATGTTACAATACTTCTAAATCGAAAATTTCAACATCCTACGGCTAATAGTGTACGTGTAATTTTTCAAAAATATCGAGGTTTCAAAATTATCCATCTTAATAGAAAATTCGATAGTAATCAAGGTAACGAATATTCAAAAGTTCAGAATTAATGAATTTAAATCATGAGTTTGTAAATGGTACGAGTTGTGTTTTAGAGTCCTAAATAAATTGTTATATGTTCTATAAAGCAAATACACAGAACTTTATTGGAAATAAATCTAATATTATCTATCACATATTGCAATAGATAATAATAATAATAATAATAATAAAAATGAACAATATTGTTTTTAATAATGACAATATTTTTAGGAAAACGTTTTATAAACAAATACAATACACGACATGAAAATTACATTAAAATGAGTTTTAATAATTAAAATCACAAACTGTAAAATCGTACAAAATAAGAAAAAAAGAACAGGTTATTTATATCGACTCAAGGATTTTATAGGTTATTTATATCGACTCAATCAGGATATCGACTCAAACAACATAGTCCTAGCAGCAGCAGCAGCAGCAGCAGCAGCAGCAGTAGTAGTAGTAGTAGTAGTAGTAGTGTAGTATAGTAGAATCAAATCGCTGAAATGTGATTAGGTGTAGTGACACTACACATTTCCACTAAAGCAAATTAAATCACTCCTAATTCAGGAATGATCAATAATAGGCACTTTGTAAGCTAAAATTCTTACTTTATCATCCTAACACTACAGTAAATACTTTTTTTTTTACAGACATGTTCAAAAAATAAATAAATAAAATAATAATAAAGAGAAAAAAATAGAATGCACTTTCTCATTTCAATATCTTACTAACAGTGAAGTGCAGCGGGAGAGCTACCCTTCTATGCCTCGAAAAGAAAACATGAATTCGCAATGTAGAATTTTGAAAGTTTAATTTCAAGGAATTCTTATTCAAAATATTTCATTTCACACAAGATATTTATAGTACATACAGAGTGCATCACGAAGTTCTCCCGGGACTTTCATAACCTATTTTACTCATGAAAATAATAGAAAAACTACGAGGCGTGTTTTTAAAGTAAGTACCGTTTTGAAATTTAAAAAAAAAACAAAGAGACTTTTCATAATTATTTTATTTTTACATGTGCCAGTATCTTATGAAGGCACTTGTCATACCGAACCACAAGTTTTTGTATTCCATCGTCATAGAAGTTTGCCGCCTGATATAACAGCCACTGCAACCACAGCTGTGAGCACAATTTTCGGTACTTTAACCGTTCACTAACAATTTGGTAAAGAACACTTCTTGAAACTCCAATGATAAAGAAGAAATCCTGAAGCGTCTGTCTCTTTAATTTTTTCATCAAGTTTTTGCAACAAATCGTCAGTGATCACTGAAGGTCGCCCGTTACGTTCCTCGACAAGAACGTTTGTTCGGCCATCTTTGAAAACTCTAACCCATTTCCGTACCACTCCATCATAGACTTCATAAATTTGACGTGAATTTCCATCGGTTTTTCGCCTTTAGCACACAGAAAACGAATAAGAGCACGTATTTCACAGTCGGCGGGATTCTCAACCGGCAGAGGCATTTTAAATACACAAAATCAAATGTAAACACGATCGATTTTGGCCGTAATGACGTCCGTGGCTTGGTAACAGGTGTATGTACACAATGCGCATGTGCAAGACACAGACCGCAGCTCTGCATCGGCTTGATTTAAAAACGGTACTTACTTTAAAAACACGCCTCGTAGTACTTATCGATTATCTGCCCGTCGCATGCAATCGTTGTTTAAATCAATAACCGATCCGGTGTTGGACATGGATACAAATATAAATCAATAACCTAACCTCTCTCATTCTGTATCTCTCTCTCTCTCTCTCTCTCTCTCTCTCTCTCTCTCCGTCACTAACCATCTTTTTTTTACTTTTTTTTAACATCCCAGGAGCAACCGGAACCGCCGTTAGACAAATCTTCAATCGCTCCCAGGTGTGGGAGTTGTCTGCCCCTCTATTCTTATTTTCCTTCGAACATAACCTATCGGGGTCCCCCTCACGTCATCAGGACATTCCGATCTCCTTTTCCGGACAGCCGAAACGCCCCTCAGCGGGAGAGCTAGCCTTCCAGCCACTATCCTAATCGGCTCCGGATATGTATATGCATGTTCGTCACCCGCGCCGCAAATCATACCTTGAGGGTCCCATATACCATCCTCGGGTAAGCCACGACTCCCCCACTATTATTGTTTTTTTTTTTCAATAAATAAATATTAAAGATGGCTTCCTGCCATGACACTCCTGCGTGACGCTGGGTGCTCTTCCGTACCATCAGCCTTGCCAGAGGTTGCTCTGGGAAATACTTTATAAAATAAATATTTTTTATATATTAAAATTTCCTGATTAAAATGAAACACTATATATATAATATTTAATGTTTTATTACTAAGTTAGAGTGCCAAAGTTCTCAAAAAAAAAAAAAAAAATTAATTTGCAAAATTTTATTTTATTTTTCTAAATTATTATTATTACTATTATTCCATAAGGTCGATTCAAGCCATTATTGTAATATACTCTGACGAAACTAAGTAGGTAAAAATTGATGAATTTTTTAATTTGTTACAGAAGGAATGAAAAGAACAAGTAAATTAAAAATTGCAGACTAATAAATAAAGGAATAAATAAAAAGAAACTATTATTTTATATGTTAAAAAAGTCTAATGGATGTTGCGTAGAAAAAACTATTTAAATATTCAATAATACAAAGAGAAAAAATTTATTTCGCTAAACTACTACATAATCACAAAATAAGTAACTGATATAATAGCTGTTTAAAAGACCACAATAAAAAAAAAAAAACTATAACAGAAACAAATGTAATATGAATAGTGTTTCCCTATTTCCTAATAAAGTAACACAAGTCACGTATTGTTTTCGAATAGGATAAACGAGTTGAATATAAAGCAGAGCAGAAAGTTAGTACTTCATGTTTGTCCAAGTTTAGTTAATGATAAACTAACTTAAAACAATAAAATTATTTTTTCTATGGATATTATTTCACTGAACAGAAAAATATTAGTAATGCTATTATAATACAATATTTATCTCTATTTATATCTTTAGTTCGGTTTTATATTTACAAATATACAGTATTTAAGTAGTAATAAATAATGGCGAAATTTATCGCTAGCCGTAATTCAATAGCAAAGCGTTTTCGGACATACATTTAAGAAAAACCTAGTAGACATTACGTAGTGCAAGTATCTAAAGATTCAATAATATAAAGAGAAAAAACCTATTTCACTGAAATACTACATAATCACAAAAAAATTAATTGATATAACAGCTATTTAAAAAACTACAACAAAAAACGAGCTATAATAAAAGAAAATGTAATATGAATCGGGTTCCTTATTTCCTATAGTAACACAAGTCACGTATTGTTTTCGAATACGATAAACGAGTTCAATATAAAGCAGGAAGTTAGTAATTCATGTTTGTCCACGTTAATAATGAAGTAACTTAAATAACAGAATCATATTTTAATTGAACATTATTCAATATTCAACAGAAAAATAGTAGTAACACTAACATATTATAATATTTATTTCTATTTAAATTTTTATAGTTCGGTTTTAAATTTACAAAAAAGATCAGTATTTAGATAGCAATAAAAAATAATTTTTGATTTTTATGTAGGTACTACAGAAATTCCGATTGATTTCTGACTAATAGCGAAGCTGAAATTGCAAACGAAGATGAATCTACTATTCTCCCAGCCGTATCGATGATTGACGCCAAAGAAGTTTTTTAAAAGTTAACGGAATTTAGTGAGACTAATAATGTAAGTGATGAATTTGTGGAGTACAAAACTATTTTTATGATTACAGGTATAAGATTATTAAACAAACAAAAATAAAGGTTTATTTTAAGGCTTATGTGCGATTAACTTTTGACGTACTCCGTTAGAATGAAGAAAAAATACGAGTAGATAGAGTGATTTTTTTTTTTAATTTAATTAATATACGAGTAGTTTGTACATAAAAACGTATGAAATAAACATTTTTGTGTGGTGGTAATTTGTTACTTTCCTCGATGATTTTGGTAAGTTTTATTCCTACTTAAAAAAAACAGATTTTTTTGGCTAATTCATTGAATGCTAACAGTTCTGGTTAAAAGCAAAATCTATTAGCGCCTAAAAATTGTATTATATCTAAATTTTATTTTTTAGTCTATAATACAAAAAAACATCGATATTTTACTTTAAAGCTGCTTCATCTTACGTACACAGTATATTTTTTGTATTATAATAGATACTGACGACGTAAAAATTTACGGTTACGAGGTGGCAACTAGAAAGTATGGAGCACTCGGCTGTAACGAGCATACTTGATCGGCCCCTTGAATCTCGCTATAACCGAGTTTTACTGTATATAGAAATCTTTTATTTATTTAGCTTGAACTGACTATAGTGAAATAAAAAATTATTATAACCACTATTCGACCAATTTTAGTTACCGTCATTTATTTAAAAATTAGGTAATTAATTAGTGCCGGCTTCCGTAGCGCCCAAAATTTCATCATAGGGAGATATTTGAGGGTCTTGGTAAATCAATTAAGAATGAGTTTATTGGTGTGTATTTCCGTATTGGTTTAAACATAAGTTAAGATTTTTTTAGCGGTCCCTCAAATGTTCTTGAAATATTTGTTACTGATACTATAGTTATTACCAGGATTATCATTATTGTTATTGTGATATTTATTTTATTTATTATAAAGAATTTTGATGTTGATTTTTCTTCAATTATTTCTGTTGTCTGTGATTTTAGTTCTGTTATTTTATATATTTGTTCTATTGATTGATCAAAGTTTGTGATAAAGATTATTACTATGTTTATTATTGTCCATATTACTATTATTTTAATTCTTATTGTGAATTTTTTCGTTTGAGGCGATTCTTGCTATGTATATAAATATAACTATTAGTTCACCCACAGTGGTTAAAAACAGTACATATATATATCAAGGGGTGCTCGCTACTGTTGATTGATTTACACATAGTGTGGCTGTTTGCATCATTAATATAAACCCCATTGATAATGGGTGTTTTATGAATGTTGATGTGATTGCGTTAATTAGAATAATTGATCTTAAATAAATTCAGTAAGTATTTTAATAAAAATATTAGTTTTGGATACTAAAGATGATTCTTTCCTTACTGATTGCTGATTTAACCCAGATAATAACTTTAAATTACGATTTACAAGATCATTGTTTTTTTTAAACTATCTTGGGCTTTTTTCTTCTGGCTAGTTACTTATGATGTTAATTTACTTATTTGGTTATTTTTCCGGGTTGTTGATAATTGTTTTAATCCGTAAGCATTTTTTATTGTGCTTATTGGTTTTAGAGTATTTGTTATTATTTTTGTATTTTTTAATATTTAGTTTTATAAGTTTTTTTTTTTTTTGAGTATTATTTTTTGGTAGTTTTTTTGGTTTTTGGTGTATGCGATGGAGTTATTGGTTTATCTTTATTGGTGTTTTTAATCCGTAAGTCTAGAAGTGATTACCTCGTTAGTTTAGTTTTATGTTAGGTTTAATTTTTTTTTTTCTCTTTAATCCTCTTCTGTCTTTTAAATAATTGATTTTTTTATATTATCAGTTTATTTTTATTTTTTTTTTCTTTGTCTTTTTTAATGGATTTGATTATTTTAGTTTTATTTCTTATTATTTTATGTTGGACAGGATTTCTTACTTGTTTTGTTGTCTTAGAATCTGAATTTTTATCGTTGTATTTATTGAGTGCTAGCGTCTCTGTCTTTCATCCAGAGGTTCCGGGTTCGAATCCCGGTCAGGCATGGCATTTTTCACACACTACAATTCATTCATCTCATCCTCTGAAGATATACCTTAACGGTGGTTCAGGAGGTTAAAAAAAACGTAAAAAAAGAGGTAATTAATTACTAAATTATTTTCCTGAAAAGCGGAAAATTCACGACTTTATGCACTTTTTTTGATAAACTGAATTTTGAATTACTATAAAATTAAAATCGATGAGTTAAAAATTTTCTACTTTTATAGGTTGATTAAACGACTGTTTTTCATTAATTATAATTAATATTTAGTCCAACATTGCTATTATTTAAGACTGCAGGTTGAGCCCGCAAGCGTAAACACACGATTATAATAGATATAATCGTATTGTATTGTACAAGACCACTTTATTCTCATTTATACACATCATCCTCATTCATTCTCTGAAGTAATACCTTAACGGTAGCTCCGGAGGCTAAAACAGATAAAAAGAGAGAGATATAATCGAATTATATAATAATTATATAATTGTAATATTTATATAAGATATATAACTGTAAATCATAAGTGATACTTACTTTCATTGGTTCCAGAGTTATAGGCAAATAAAAGGTTTAATTATTGAAATATTTTGACCCTAGATGGGGAAGACAGATTGGCTCTAATCTAAAATCATCTCCTTTTTTGTAACTGTTTTTTATTTAAATATATTGATTTATTAATAATTATTAACCTCTGATTGTAGAAAAAGTTTTATTATAAATAATAATTCAAAAATAAAAAAATATGTAATAAAAAATATATGTAACTTAATAAGTGTACAAGGAAGTGGTCCACATCAGATATTTTTTTTTTTTTTTTATCTTTATGTATCAATTAATCTGTGTTTTTTGTTTTCGTTAAAATTTATAATTTACTTTTCTATCCTATGATCAATCATACTTTTAATATATCCAAAAAAATTGTTAATCTTTTTTCCTTAAAGATTCGGAGTGATTTCCTCAGTATTTTTTTAAAAGTTATCTTAATTTGTAGTTTCTATCAGTTTTAATTTGGTCCTAAAATCTTTCTTAAAATAATTCTTTTCTTTTTTTTAATATCTTCCAGTCTAGTTTTTGTTGTTTAAGGGTAGACATCCATGGTGAAAGGGATTACAGTGTTGTAATGTCTGATTTTTGTTACCATCTTAAGTTACTTTGTCACTATCTTACACTCTTTGTAGTGTTTTAATTTTGTTACTTATTTTTTATATTTTTATTTATTGAAATAAACTTTTTGTTGTAGATTTTTCTCCACATTTGGTAGGCTAGTTCAATTTTTCTGTTGCTGTCTCTCTTTTACTGATTCATTTGGAAGACCTGTGGGGGTTATTATCGTTTTATTAAAAAGAATAAATAAAAATAAATAATAATAGTTATATTTATTGTCAAACGGAAACAGAAAAATAAAATTCATAAAGAATGGTTTGGACAAGCAGGGTTGTGATTGTTATGACAAGAAAGAACATTTTATTAGATTAGTTTGCGACTCCCACGGGCGTATGTTATATTGGACACGTTATGATATATGCTGTTCCTGGGATGCAAGCTATGAATATTTCAATTTTGCAAAGCAACACAAGGCATCTATCGGTTTTTGTGAATAAATTGTTCTCCATCTTCTTCTCTTCCCTTCCCCCTTTTCTTACCTTTTATATAAAAAATGACAGTTTTCTATTGTTCCATAAAGTTATAAAAACTACATAAAAAGATTTCAACTAACAAAATATATTTATATAAAATAAAAGTGCAAGATAAATTTGAAAATGTACTAAAAGTAATTTATAACTATTATTTATTGAATAAACAAAATGTAAGAGTTTATGAAATAATCACGACATTAAATAGAAAATTAGATTACAGCAACACGAAGAAATATCATAACCCTACTGGAAAAAAATTATTAAGTAAAACAAAAGATGAGACTTAAATTTTAAGTCATATATCTCACCAATAAAAAAGTCACAAAAATTCGATTCTCGTTCTGCTTATGCTGTTTAGCATAACTCAATTATATTATTAAAAGTTTGCCGATCTACGTGACAAATTCTCCGGTTGGCATTCTCTTTGGCGGAGTATTATTGTCTCAGCTTTACAAGGGGAGATCCAAAATTCGAATCCCAATTAGGTATGGCATTTTTCATACCCTACAAAATTCAATTTCTGTATCCCATGCACAAAAAAAAACTTCAAGCTTATATAGTGATATCAAGCAAAAAATAAATAATAAAAATACAAATAAATAAAAAATTTAATAACTGAAATAAATTTTAAAAAAAGATTATGCCGTTAAAAACTGTTTACAAAAAATATTATATCAAAAAATATTTCATCTAAACCTAGTCGTTAAGTAAATAAAAATTGGTATCGCTAAATATTTGGTATATTTAAACTTTAAACAGAGTACTTAAAATTCAAATACACCAAATATTTAGCGATATTAATAAAATTATAATCTTATACAATAAACAAGTAAAATCATATATATTCATGGCGAAAAAGAGTAAAAGAAGAAATGGGAATAAGATTTTAAGTTATGTGAGAATGCTCATAATAAATCCATAAAAAAAAATTATGACCTTTAGTACAACCACTGGTGTTAGCAGCTCTTGCGTGGTAATGTGAAAACTCATATCACACGCAATAAAAATCATTGAACACAGAAGAAAAATAATTACTTTAAGATTTCTCAAATTCATTGTAAAAAATTATAACCGCGTTTCATTTATACAATGAAAATTTTTCAACTTTTCTGATGTCTTATCTAAAGTCTAAGATCCGGCAGCTGATTTCTGTAGATATTTATTTTTTTTAATGAAACTCGATTGAAATGAATGATTAATTATAATTTAATACATTACTGCCAGTTTCCTAGCAAAAATTAACCGCAGTTATCTTAAATAACAACCGCAATTAAATAAATATATTATAATTAATTAAAGAATTTTATTGAAAAGAAGTTTATTTGGTGTATATTGAACAAATAGTATGTAATATTAGTATTTAGATTAATGTTAGTTACCAGACTGCAAACATATAGCTATGTTTATCTCTGCGGAATTACTGAATGCACTGAATGAATGTACAATTTTGTAATTATATTCTGGTTAAATAAATAAATATATAATTTATTTTTACAAATTACAACTATATTTTTTAAAAAGAGGATTAATTTGAAAGAAATCTATAAGAAGAATATAAAAAAAGTGGTTGCCAGCTCTTAAGACAGCCGCAACCTCCAGGTTACCAGGGGTAAACAGGTATATGATTGTTAATTATTTACGCTCATTGTGTTTTTCAAAAAAAAAATTTATATACTGAATTGAAGTTTAATTTTTTCTCTACACGATAACATATGATTGTCTATAAAAAAAATTGCCGCAAGTAGTGTTTGCCATTATTTTAACTAATTAATTAATTGTCAACGTATTTATTCGAAAAACAAAATAAACATTATATACGTTTAACAGTCGTGCTGCGTTTTTGTTTGCAACATCAAGCAACAAACGCATTCCTTCTCTCTCGTTAACACTTATCCAAACTGAAAGTAATTAGTTCAAATAATAGCAACCACTACTTGCGCTCATTATTTATTTACAGGAAACCACGTGTTATCGTGTACAGAGAAAACGAAACTTCAGTTTAGTATATCATTTTTTTTTTAAAAAAACACGATGAGCATAAATAACTAACAATAACATACTGTGTTCACACCTCTGGCAAACTGGAATTGAGGCTAACTGAGAGCTGGCAACCAATTTTCTTTTGTTTTCTTTACATTATTTTCTTTGAAATGACGTATAATTCACTTAAAAAAATATAGTTACAATTCATTAAAATAATTTAATTACAATATATTCATGTTATCACGTGAATTACACCCAGTTCATTATGTTTCTATGCTCCGCTACAGTCATTGGTTTAATGAGTTTA